>JADDOH010005235.1:0-160326 GCA_016648135.1 Agrypnia vestita | reverse complement strand
AACTTTTTGCAAGAGTTCAAAGTTCAGATGTGGATTGATAGCAGCCTCGCGATGGAAACACATCAAGGGTAATCGAGAGCTCTTAATATTCCTCTCCTGTTTGACTCAAAACTTTCACTTAATCCAATTACTATTTAATCCTACCTAAAATCTTCCATAAATTCTATTTGTTTGACTCGTTCTATCCTTCAAACAATATAACTTAGTGGTTATAATGGCGAGCGGGAGTGATATGTACCTACCTTTATTTTGCGCAAGATTCTAAAAATTAACAATGTAAAATTGTAACGAAATTGGTTAAAAGATGTAGAGAACAGACAGAGAAATACCGCTATACATTCGATTATGTAAATATAACTACGTACTCGTATGAACATATAAAAAATTACCTTTATGAATGAAAATAGTAGAAAATATTTAAATTATTTTTCCAAAAAGCGTGGTAGAAGCATGGTTTTGGAGAGAGGATATTATCGGCGGAGAATCTGCAACCTCGATGAATCCGGTGGCGCGTCCGTCTGATACGATCTGGGGGTGTCTTCCGCGATAGTTCCGTAAAATGTCAACAGTTAATCCGTTCTTCCGCTTGAACCTCGGTAATGGTCGAGTTCTACGAGTACTTCGATGCGGCTTACAGTTACTTGAAATTCTCGATTTGATTTCATCCGTGAGTTCACTTTGTAAGTGGGATGCAATTTACCTGACACTACCATTAAAGACTGCGATATTCGTAAACGCGTTATTTCCGATACATAATTTAATTTCTATAAAATATATTATTCCCAAAAATCAAAAGATTTTTCAAAATTAACGACATTTTTAGTGACAAAATTTACTTAAAACATTTATGGAATATTTAGGTATTATTATCAAAAACTTTGCAAAAATATTATTTAAAATTCCTTTTTTTAGTTTTAATTGTTTTTTTTGACATGAAATGGAATGAATATTTTGTATATATAAATGACTTTCCCAATACCCTTAAGTTTTATTTTATATCGGTTCAATTAAATTTGAACTACAATTCAATCTGTGTAAATTATTTTCGTGCCATCTATGTAATTGTGAGTTAAATATGCGTGATATATTGACTTATTTATTTATTTATTTACTTTATTTAAATTTTTTATTTATTCGAATTGAAGCTTACAATGCATGAACATGTTTACAAAGTAAAAGATTCAAGCGTTTGAATAATATCTATTAGTCGCTTATAATAATATCTATAAAATTACTTAAAGGTGATGTGTATGTGTGTATGTGTGTGTGTGTGTGTGTGTGTGTGTGTATGTGTGTATGCGCGTTTACGCATATTGTAAATTGGGTTAAAGCCTATGAAATCATTATTTTCAGTTTTCCCTTAAGAATATACTTCGTATTTGCGAATAAGTCTATGCCAGAATATTGTATAGAATATCGTATTGCAAGAATAATTTTATGATTCTACTGATCACCGAGTTTTTTGCGACCTGAGTTTTATAGTTTTTGGATCGGAAAAGAGTTGTATGAGAAGCTTCACGGAGATGCACGTTCTTATTTCCCTTGAAAATTCAAATATTCTCGTATCAGAATCATCTTCAAAAGCTTTCTGTGTAGTAATGTACCTACGTGTGCCTTCTCTTCCAACCTTCTGCTCCTGAAATAACGGATTCACTTTCGGTCCTATATAATATTAGGTACTTACATATGAAATTGGCGTTTAGTATGGGAGGAACATAAAGCCGATTTTTTTTTATTATAATATATTTATTTAATCAAAGTATGTACCATTGCTATCTATGCACTTTTGCCATCTCATAGGTAGTTCATCGATCCTTTTACTAAAAAACCATTCGGACGGGAATCAATAAAATCTTTGAAGGCGGTTTGGACTGCCCCATCGGAGTTGAATTTTTTCCTTTGCAAGAAGTTATCCAAATTTCGAAAAAAAAGGTAATCTGTTGGGGCAAGGTCCGAGAGTCACGGTGGAATGTCTTAGACCATTCCCAATTGAAGCTCCTCTAATTTGTATGCCTTGTTTGTGCCAGTTTGTGGTCTACGTTATCCATGAAGCCGCAGTTGCCTAGAGCGATTACCATCCTCGTTTGTTTAGCATGTAGCTATTTCCATCTTGTTTGCAGTTGCGACAATGACATCTGCCGGAATCGTCTGCCAGAATTTAAGAAAGCTGGTAGTGCACGACAACACCAGCACTACTCCACCAAAAGCTCACCCAGAGAACTTTTTTGGGAGTCACCATTTTCGCTTGGGCGCAAGGGTTTGGCGGTTTGGCAGGGTTCACCCATTGCAATGAACGCTTTCCTCGATTCAGCGTCAGGACACACTTTCTCATCACAGGGAAATGATCTCGATTTAACATCCCTCATTATTTGTGCCGGTTGAGTAATGCGCCACGCAGCAGCAACGCGGTTTGTTGATTTGCGTCACTCCATTTCGTGAGGGTAACCCACCTTTCCCTAACGAAACGTTGGAACCAAAAACGGCACTGTGTTTTATTTTGGCTGCACCGGCCACCGTCACCACTACACATCTTATCCTTTCCGAGCCGTTTTCTTCTCGCAGCACTGGTGCCACGTGGAACTCGTACTCGTAATAACGGATATTTCAAGTTTTTCATTTTGTAAACTGAGTGACGCAAAGAAAAAACCAATTGAGGAAAAAACAAATGAATTATAATTTTCAAAACACAAATACATGAGTAAATGGCTGTATAAATTTGGATTTGGAATTCCTAACCAAAGAGAAGATATTTGAGATCAAATTTGCCAGTACGGCAAAACGCCAATTTCATATGTAAGGACCTAATAGTAGCATGATCGCATTTTGGTCCTAGGTATCCACTTTTTCACATATTACACCTTTTCCACCTTTTTACTCCCTTTCTTTTAACTCGTGGCATCTGATTGCTTGCTTGCCTGACGAAAAAAATTTGAATCGATTTTTAATCCTTTTCCCGTGATCCAATCGAGCTGAAACTTTGCAAGCAGACTCGTGGCGATGATCAAGAAGATTTATCATATTTTCGTTAAAAAAATAATAATTTAAAAAAAATACTCTGACGCATCTGGTAGACACGAAACCCGAAAAATGAGAAAGGGAGTATTGTAAAAACTTGGTTTTTATGGGTTAGTTTTTTATTTCATCAGATGCCTAGCCTACTGCTTTTCCAGTCAAAAATTTGTTTTACGAGTTCATTCATTCATTTGTCATCCATGCATAGTGAAATCCACAAACATATCTTTTTGTTACACTTTTTTGGGCATGTTTGCAATATGATCAAGTTATTAGCGAGTGCCCTTAATTTTCATCCATACCTCGGGACACATTAACGTGTTCTTGTAAGGTTTTCTTCTTTAAGTATGATAGTGTGTTGAAAGTGATGCTATAGCAAAGGTATTGAGGATTTTTTAATTTTGTTTTACATATCGACTCTAATTGGTACATTTCTTGGTATGTCATTCATTACATTGATTTTATCGACTCATGTAATGGCCTACTTCACTGCAAGCGGAAATTAGCTATGGTTCGGAACATCTCAGCATTATTGTAATAAATTTAATAAAATTCTAGTAAAATACATGTTGTATGAATATTTAGATTAATTTTATTTGTATTTGTTAGTTTTACCACTAACTTTACATCACAAATTAGAGTTTAGTCAAATATCAATTATAAATACATTATTTATACCACAAAAAAAACTTTAATATTTCTTAAAGAAAATATTGTTTTTTTTACGGTATTATAATTTTTGAAACCTTACACACTTAAGCACTTTTCTTTAGAAAGTAATCGAAAGGTTATTTGGCTTTCAAGAAAAGAGAGAAATATATTCCGTTCAATTTTTTCTTTCTATTTATTAGCTAACAGTTAATATCTGTTCTCAAGTAAATAAAAACAAAACTTTTTGTTGGATAAATTGGTTTTAACAACTTTTTTAATGGGGAACAAGGTTGAATAAAACAGCGTCTTAATGGATGTTTTAATTTCCCCAAGTTTGTCCAATATTCGATGTTTTTTTTAAATCTCTTTGAAATGAATTTACGTACAGTAAATATTACACACTTTTACTTTCTAATAACTTAAATTCTGCTTTAAAAATGTGTTTATAGTACTGATTAAAACTCATATACATATATTGACTCGATGTTGAAAGTCATGATCGCAAAAATTATAGATGAAATAACTCTTCGATAAAATGTATTAACAATCAAATCAAATTATTGGTTAAATGCATACTCTTCTCGTTATTATGGATTTGGTTTTGTCACCATAACCACATATACTAAGAACAGTAATACGTCTTCATACAAACTGGCCGCTACCCATTAGAATGTGTGCGTGCGTGCTCGGCGCCGTAAACGCACGCACTTTGACGCACACATTGACATAGATATGGGGGCACAAGGCGGCGGCAGTAAGGGCCGTGCCTTCGGTACCATTCGCGCTCGCAGCCGCCGCTTTGAAAAAAAATGCGCTTCAAAAAAATATTTCAATTGTTATACATAATTGTGTGGTTGATTGGGAAAAAATCCAACTGGCAAAATACCCGCCACTGTATTATTAATATGTACTTATGCAAAAAAAAACTTACTTATGTAAAAATATTTTTTACTTGACCTGTGGTCCAATAAGCGGCATGCACAACTTTCCGACCGCGCACGGAAACTTTGGCGAGACACGTTTGGTTGGTAGACGCACCGTTGCGCGTTGCTGCATTTAACATGACAATAAATAATGGAGTCTGGGAGTATGGGAAGGATTTATTCTCTCCCTGGCCTTTTTTTCCTCCATCTGACACAGCCATTTCTTACAATTTCTCAAGCCGGTCGCTTAAAACTGCATTTTTCACAGAATACTGCTGAAACACAAACCTGGAAAATAGTTGTCACATGACATGAATTTCAATCAAATTAATGTCATGTTACAAATACATGTTTCTTCTGTTATATTTTTGTTGCTTTAACAAAATATTAGAAAACGTGCAAAAGACACCACCCTCACTAATATAGTAAAAAACATATTTACAGTAAACGTTTTAAAAGGTATTCATGGTAAAAAAAAAGATTTTAAAAGATAAGATCGGTATTAATGTTATACAATTATCATCGGTGGGGTAGCAGTTAAAAAACAACCGATATAAAAGTACTTGGGAGTAATCATAGATCATTAATTAAACTTTTTTGAAAATAAAACATGTAAACAAAAAGAAAATGCAAAAAGAATTGCACTTTTACGGGAAATCAGAATTGAAGATATATCAAAACAAAATCTTGCTTAAGTTTATATAACGCAATAACAATGAAAAATTAACAAAACTCCAAAATAAAGCACTGAAAATAATATTTAAAGGGAATCGTTACACAAGAATCAAAGGGATACTAGAAATAATACAAATGACGACATATAAAGAAATGATTAAGTCTTATCTACGTATTTCTATGTATATATTAAATTATAAATGGACACAATAAATTTGGAATATTTAAGAAAAATAAAACAACATGAACATGACCAGCACAAGAAAAAAATATGAAATAAAATTATCTTTTAGAAAGAAAACAGGATCGCAAAATTCAATCATGCGCGGAGGAGTTAAGTTATTTAGTTAACTGCCGGGGGACATTAGGGATGAAAAAATATGAAAGAGAAGCAAAAACGTGATGATTCATTTGAATAAAATTTATATTCATCATATGTAATTTCGTTTTTATTAGGACATATAAATTCTTAGATTACCTACGTAAAGAATAATTAAATAAATTTAGTAAAACATACATGCACAGAGTTATTTGGAAAACGTTAATAACCTCGCAGGATTATATTCCTGCCATGATCATCAGTCGAAAATTTTCAAAAATCCATAATAGTTAGGCAATATCAAATTTTGCATTTTTTTTCGATATTTCTGACTTATTTTTTACAAAACGTTGAACTATCATTACAGTAACTTATATCAATTACGAAAAATTCATTAATTTCAATACAAGTTAAATAAAATGATAAAAACCTTGTTGAAATTCCAACTGGAATGATAGTGCAACGTCTTATAAAAAATAAATCAGAAATATTGAAAAAAAATGCAAACGTAAATGTCGCATATCTTTATATTCTTCATATTGTTATTATTAGGTCATGGTTGCTTGAACATTTTCGACTCATGATTAAAGCGGGAATATATTCCTGCGAGGTTATTAATATTTTCCAAATAACCTTTTATACAATCTCATACAATCCTTCTTAAGAAACTTCACTCCTTAGGCGTAACTGACCCACTACATAAATGGTTTGCAAGCTATTTGACTAACAGGAAACTACACGTAAAAATAAAATCCTGTACATCCCGAGCTATCCTAGCCACTAGCGGTCTACCACAAGGTAGCCATCTTGGACCCGCATTATTTCTTGTATTTATCAACGATATTGTCGAATGTTTCGATAATGAAATTTTACTTTTTGCGGATGATATTAAAATTTTCAAGGAAATATCAGATGTGAGCGACTGCCTTACACTCCAATCTAACCTATACAAATTAAACGATTGGTGCATCTCTAACAACCTATTTTTAAATGTTGATAAGTGTAAATCACTATCCTTCTGTAGAAATAAATCTCCCATTTCCTTTTCGTATTCAATAAATAATACAAACCTAGAAAAAATAACAGAAATCCGTGATCTTGGTGTCATTTTTGATCATAAACTAGAATTCAAAAGTCACATCAACATTATTACGAATAAAAGTATGAAAACCTTAGGTTTCATACTTAGATCAATACAGGACTTTGAATCAATTAATATAATAAATCTCTTATATGTATCCTTGGTCCGTAGTCAGTTGGAATACAATTCCATCATTTGGTCTCCTTTTTACAGGGTTCATATAAAAAATATAGAAAGGGTACAACGTAAATTCCTAAAATTTATAAATTTTAAGCTTCATATTCCGATCGACCAAATAAACTACAAATATTTGCAAACTAATCTTAATCTCCTAACCTTGGAAGATCGAAGAAAATTAACAGATTTAATATTCCTTTTTAAAATATTACACTCAAATTTCGACTGTTGCGAACTCCTGAATAGTATTAATTTTAAAGTACCTAACCGTAGGACCCGCCAAAACATGCTGTTTTATTGTGACAATTTGGACACAAACTATCGTTCAAATTCTAGCATACCTCGGATGCACAAACTTGGCAATGAACTACCTACATATGTCGACATTTTAAATCTATCTCTCTCAAAATTTAAAAAATCATTATATGATCATTTCTTTTCAAAATATTAAATTTTTATATAATGTCTTAAATTTTTTATATATATGTAGCTGGCTATTCAAATTTAATATTGCTATATTATCGGTGAGTAAAAATTTCTGAGATCACTACTTTACACTTTTTGCACATATATACTTTTTACATATATGTCTAACCTCATTATGTTTAAACTATGTATATATACCTTTTTTACATTTATACCCTTTATTTTTCTTTTACATTTAATCGTTTGTTGTATTTTAATTATGTATAAACCTGCTACTTTACACTTTTTTGCATATATACTTTTTTTACATATATGTCTAACCTCATTATTTTTAAACTATGTATATATACTTTTTTACATTTATACCCTTTATTTTTCTTTTACATTTAATCGTTTGTTGTATTTTAATTATGTATAAACCTGTTGTAAAAGGCTATTAAGCCGTGTAATTAATAAAATAATAATAATAAAAAAAAAATATTTAGGAATGAATATGGCATAAAACAATGTTTTCTAAAAAATCTGTATTAGCAGGACAAAATTTGGAAACGCTTGTCACTTTGCTCTACGGAAATCGCTGTCGTCGAGTTTATAGTCACAAAATCTAAATATTAAACTGTTTAGAAAGCTGATGCAGCTGATTGTTCAACACGATTTGAGGGCTTGCGAATGCTTTGATGCGAGAAACTAGGTTGTAGTATTACGTGTAACATCTGGATGACGTTCAAAATATCCTGTGGAAGGCATATGCGTGAAAGCAAACCTTTGCGTAGCCAAAGAAAATATTACTTTTTTACGAATATATATTTTTTATAACAGGCATTACAAAATTGTTTCATACTCTACACCTTAACCGAACTTGAAACTTTTTTTTTACATTAAAAAAAATAGTGAAGTTGCCAACCAATTTCAAATAACTGATATTTTTACTTTCACTACTTTATAAAATATCGGATTATTACTCCCCATCTTTTAACTTCGTGATCCAATCGAGCTAAAACTTTGCAAGCAGACTTGTGGCAACGATCAAAAAGATCTATCAAATTTTCGTTAAAAAAAAATAATTATAGTATAATTTTGGATTTTTCAAATTTTGTTGTTTTTTTCTTACAACTCAGTAAGTTGTATGAAAGTACTCTGACGCATCTGGTAGACACGAAACCCGAAAATGAGTAAGGGAGTATTGTAAAAACTTGGTTTTTGTGGGTTAGATTTTTTTTGAGTATTCATTTCGGGAAAAGTAATCTTTCCCCTTAGCAGGTGTAAATTATAACTGTTTTAATTTATAAATTAATGATAGAGTAAAGAATGAACCCATCAACAAATAATGTTAAAGCAGTATGAGGAATAATTGGTAAAAAATTTACATGACGCAAGTGTTAACGGTGCCGGAAAGCGAGAATAACCACAGAAAACGTGGCGTGACCAGATTAACCAGATACTCAAAGACGGTCCTTTTAGGAGCTTCAACAATCGAGTCGAGTTTACATGCGAAGACGTATGAATGTAGATGAGGTGGGATTTGCTACCCCTACGGGAAAGTGACGGTAAGTGAGTGAGTGTAATTTTATACCTGGTACTATGGGGAGGAGTGCTTTTACCGTAATAATAACCCAATATTGTGTATGCAGTACAAAATTAAAATATTTTTACTTCCTTTCTTTTAACTCGTGGCGTCTGCTTGCTTGCCGGCTTGCCATCGAAAAAACTTTGAATCGATTTTTAACCCTTTTTTCCGTGATCCAATCGAGCTGAAACTTGGCAAATAGACTCGTGGCGACGATCAAGAAGATTTATCAAATTTTCGTTAAAAAAAATTAATAATTATAGTATAATTTCGGATTTCGAAATTTTATTGTTTTTTTCAAATTAATCATTAAGGAATCATTAGAAAAGTTTGATTTGTGTGTCGCGGAATATTTTCTAAATTTGAATTACTCCGTTGGTATACATAAAAGGTACTTCACTACGAATGTCGAAAATCTAAATTGACTGACACATATGTTTTTAGAATTTAATCTTCAAAGCATAAAGTGTCTTATCAAAGCTCAAACATCTGAAATTTTAGAAATATATTAAATTACTCTAAGTACAGTGTTATGTTATATGTTTTAATTCATCTTTAATTGTTGTTATATTTTACAAAGAAAGGGAGTATAATAAAATCTTGTTTTTTATGGGTTACTTTTTTTATTCTGAATTAAAAATGTTGCACCACGATGTAACTGCCAAATCTATATGTAAGTTCTTAACCGATGACTCGCTCCAGGAAATACCGCAGAGAACAGATGGCGCCGGATAATTTCTTCAGATTCAATATAACCGAGACTGCCAACAGTATAACGAAGAGAATATTGATTTTGTTGTCACGAAAATTGTTAATGCATTCAGTCGCGTACTCTATCTCAAAGGACTTGTATTTTAATACTACTATTTGAAGGACATTTCTCAGGCATCTTTTTTTTCTAAACGTTATCGTCTTTCAAGTGAATGAAATACCACAGACAATTTAATCAACTACGTCTTATAAAAAAGTCAAGAAAAATTGTTTGAGCTTTTACTTTTGAAAACACTTATCCTAAAATTCTACATCGTTAATAATTATTACGAATTAAAGTTTTTGCCACTTGCATTTTATGCGCTTAATTGTTTTGTACATACATTTCATGTGCATATTTCGACCATGATCATATTGCATTTATTCTTTTGAAAAATATGCATGTTGCTATAGTAGTCTGAAGTCCGATGGCACTTGTAATTGGTATATTGGGTTGCATTTAAAATAAGCAAATGTATGTAATTTCCAAGTTTTCTTGTGTAACTATATGAAAGGCCATTTTAAGTAATATTAAAAAATTTACTTTGACTATTTATTTATAGCGATTAGAACATTTTCGATGGTAATGCGTCATCTTCAGGAATGTTACTAACACTAAACATAAGACTAAAGGACGACGTGAGGGTTGGGGCGGGATTAGAGTCGGGTGGATATGTAGGCCCAAAATAGGCGACTGGATAGAAGATGTTTGAATATTAATTATAATTTTGTTAATATTAATGGCTAAATTTTCTAAAATATCTAGTTTTATTCCTTTTTTACAAATGTTTATTAAATCTTCGCTACTTCTGTTGAAACGATGACCTTCAGTATTCGCGTGGTCTGCCATTTGTGGGAAAAAATGTATTCCTCTCAAGTATTCTTGAATCTTTGTCTCTATTTTTCTTCCAGTCTATCCAATGTATGATAGAATATAATTTTAATGTAATTTATGTGTATGTATTTTTTACCTAGTATTATGTTTGTCTCTTTAAAAAAATACACATATTTTTACCAGCCCACATATTATAATATAACTGTCATTAATTTTATTTATTTATGTATTGAACCTTATTAAAATCATCTTGGTATTAAAAGTTACATTTCTCTTCAGTGAAATTTTCCTATGCAACATACAGAAAGACATATTAGGTCCTTACATATGAAATTGACGTTTAGTATGGGAGGAACATAAAGCCGATTTTTTTTTATTATAATATATTTATTTAATCAAAGTATGTACCATTGCTATCTATGCACTTTTGCCATCTCATAGGTATTTCATTGATCCCTTTACTAAAAAAACCATTCGGACGGGAATCAATAAAATCTTTGAAGGCGGTTTGGACTGCCCCATCGGAGTTGAATTTTTTCCTTTGCAAGAAGTTATCCAAATTTCGAAAAAAATGGTAATCTGTTGGGGCAAGGTCCGGAGAGTACGGTGGATGTCTTAGACATTCCAATTGAAGCTCCTCTAATTTGGTAGCCGTCTGTTGTGCAGTGTGTGGTCTAGCGTTATCATGAAGCAGCAGTGGCCTAGAGCGATTAACCAGCCTCGGTTGTTTAGCAGCTAGCTTTTCCATCATGGTTTGCAGTTGCTGACAATAGACATCTGCCGTAATCGTCTGGCCAGATTTAAGAAAGCTGTAGTGAACGACACCAGCACTAGTCCACCAAACGCTCACAAGTAACTTTTTTGGAGTCAATTTTCGCTTTGGGCATGGTTTGGCTGGTTCGGCAGGGTTCAGCCATTGCGATGAGCGCTTCCGATTATCGTACAGGATCCACTTTTCATCACAGGTAATGATTCGATTTAAAATCCCTTCATTATTGTGCCGGTTGAGTAATGCAACGCAGCAGTCAACGCGCGTTTGTTGATTTGCTTCACTCAATTCGTGAGGTACCCACCTTTCAAGCTTTTCACCTTACCAATTTGCTTCAAGTGGATTAAAACAGTTTTATCACTAACACCGCAGCCTGCAGCTAACTCGGATGTGGTTTGCGATGGATCCGCTTCCACAATAGCCTTCAATTCTTCATTATCAACTTTGGTCTCCGGCCGTCCACGGGGCTTGTTCTGCAGGTCGAAATTTCCAGAACGAAAACGTTGGAACCAAAAACGCACTGTGTTTTCTTTTGCGGCACCGTCGCCATACACATCATTAATCCTTCGAGCCGTTTCTGCAGCACTGGTGCCACGGTGGAACTCGTACTCGTAAATAACGCGATATTTCAAGTTTTTCATTTTGTAAACTGAGTGACGCAAAGAAAAAAACAATTGAGGAAAAAACAAATGAATTATAATTTTCAAAACACAAATACATGAGTAAATAGCTGTATAAATTTGGATTTGGAATTCCTAGCCAAAGAGAAGATATTTGAGATCAAATTTGCCAGTACGGCAAAACCTCAATTTCATATGTAAGGACCTAATATTTAGTTGAAAAATTATTTTATTTTTCGTAATACCTATTTTTTACAATATTTTTAATCATATCAGTTTTTAATCTAGGTATATTAAGACAGCATTCTTAATTTAAGCATGTCTTAAACACTTAAATAATAATCAACATTTTTACTAACCTACATCACAATTATAGAAAGAAAAAAATATAATACAAATGTGATTGAGTTTGGGTACTCGTTTTCCTCAGGCTATGGTACCTTAAATTCTGTCATAGTTGGATGTATCTACATACCACCGCACTCAACGACTGACATCTATGCTAAACACACCAACACAATCTCATCTATTCAAGCTAAATACCCCAACTCCAAGATGCTCATTGTAGGCGACTACAATATCCCTAGTAGCCTTCCATCAGATGACTGCGAAAATCTCATCTACAACGAACTACTCCTCACTGGATGCATGCAAATGAACGAAGTACGGAACTCCTACGATCATCTTCTCGACTTATGCTTCAGTAATTTCTACGTGAAACCAGAGAAATCACACCCTATAATTGATGAGGATAAACACCACCCTGCCTTGCACGTTTACGTTAGTAGCAAGGCCAACTTAAAACCACATAGCCCACCAACCTACGCATTTGGACGTGCTGACTATGTAGCAATCAACAGATTCTTCCTTAGGACCAACTGGATTGAGTTATACATGATTGACACCGTTGATGATAAAGTTAAGTGGTTTTATGAGAAAATCAATGAATGCATTGAGTACCATGTTCCAGTCTTCTCAAAGAAAACCAGCGACTACCCGTGTTGGTTCTCAAAAGAACTCATAAATAAAGTTAGGCAAAAAAAAGAGGCACACGCGCACTACAAGAGAACACACACAAAACCAGCATATATCCGATTCAAGAAGCTGAGATTGGAGTGCAAAAAACTCAGTGCCAGCTGCTACAGGAACTATGTTACCAGGATGGAGTCCCTGATGGAGACCGATGCTAGCCAGTTCTGGAAATTTGAATGTTCAAGGGTCACATCTTGGTCCGATTCTCTTTAATATTTTCATCAATGACATCGCAGACAATTTACTATCCGATTACCTACTATATGCAGATGACATGAAAATTTTCAGAAGAATCATGAATGACCAAGACTTAGAAATTCTTCAGCACGATCTCAATGAACTCCACAGGTGGTGTACTAAAAACAAACTAATGTTAAATATCGGTAAATGCTCAGTAATGTCATTCTCTAGATCACAAAATCAATATCAGGCTAATTATCTCATTAATGGACATCATCTCCCGATAGTCACCTCGGCAAAGGACCTTGGTGTTATTGTGGACCATAAACTGAATTTCTCAAGCCACGTGGAGAAAGTTGCGTCACAAGCTTTCAAGACTCTTGGTTACATCATTAGAGCTGGGAAGGACTTCAGCAATGTCTACACGCTGGTACGACTATTCGACAGTCTTGTGAGACCGATTTTAGAATACTGTTCTGTCATTTGGTCGCCGTATACCAATAAACTAATCAATCAGCTCGAAAGAATACAACGCAAACTATGTAAATGCATCGCCTATCGTACACGATCACCAGGAGATATTGAGACCGTATATAACAGATTTAGAATCAGCAAACTAATCACTCGAAGACAATTGTCTGATCTGACCTTCTTCTACAAATCTGTCAACGGACAGATAGACTCGCCCGAGATCCTGGAACAATTTGGCATTATCACTGCTAGGCCGGATCTAAGAGTGCGTAGATTGTTAGAAACCACTAAATCCACAAAAAGTTACGTGTACAATGGCCCAAGAAATAGGATTGCCAATCTGGTGAATAGCCACTGTGTTGATATCAACTTCTTCGATGAATCATACGTCTCATTCTCATCAGCGGCAAAAAGATTGTTATCACAGTATTAAAATTACCCTCAACCCTATATGATTATACCATGTTGTTACTATGCTAGTATTGTTTTTTTATATATGTGCAATTTTTCTAATCCATTCATTTAAGTCTATTATTTTTGTAAACTCAATGTATATAGCCGATTGGCGTATGAATAAATAAATAAATAAATCTAATAAAATCATGCTACATTTGATGACTTATCACGGGAAGAGTGGGATCTGCGGAAATAACATCCACATTTTTCTTACAAATATCGGAAAATCGAGTTTTGATGGCGGAGGTATTATAATTCTTAAGTTCCTGTCCTCGAAAGCCCTTGGGGGAGACACTCAAGTTCTGATCATAATGAGCTGTCAGCGCTATATCTTCCCTGGATCCCGTCCCAAGGTTACTTCGGTATACAAGTACTTTGTCATTGCCTCCACTCTTATGTCTTGAAGGGTCGTTGTCGTGAAAAGCGTGATATTTCACTAACATTTTAACTGTTGGAAACACTAATCAATAATCTCACACGATTGAGCATCTTTTTGCCTGATCACCGCGCACAAGAAAGAAAGAAAAATAATATTTATAGTCGTTCTAATCGCGGACTCCTTCCACAAGGTTCAGAGAAGCAAAAAATGATTTTTTAAACAAATTTTATCGCTTACACTCTCTAGCTTACTTCATATTATTTTTTAATTGTTTTCACGATTAAGTGTTACGGGATGTTGATATTAAACAATTATTTGATGATTAATGTAGTCGAATAACCTATTCTGGATTAAATTTTTTTTGTAAAACATCCTGACGATGAAAAGGTTTTTCCGAAAAATGTAGGTCTAATTAATAAAAATATAAGTAAATACATACAAATAATACAATCAATATTTAATTTATTATTATATATTTGCAAATCCTCACCAAGTTACAAAATATTAAAACACATGGATACTTTAAAATAAAAAAGAGATGCTAACACGGAGTACGTGTCTCATCAATATTCTGCAAACTTTGTTAATATTAAAAAATATATAAATAGGTACGTTCTTTAAAAGGTTTTTATATTTTTTCAACAATTCAAGTTCAATGTTTTTTGTACAGGCGAAGTTGAGAACGCTCTAGATGCTTACTATAATTATAATTAGAATCAAAATTATTTAAAGGTAATAAAAGTGATGAATTTAAAAAGTATACAAGTTTAGGTTTTTAGAATATATTTCTTTATTTTTAATGATATATTCTGATTTAGTGATAGTTCTGGTGCTAACTCCTACGCATGGAAGTTAAGCCTAGAATTAGAAAAAATAATAATGAAAGTTAACTGAATGCGGTCGTTTAAACGTACCTATGTGTCAAAAATCTTTGCACGATACAGTGAAGAATGAACGAATTACAAGTGAATATAGTGCCAAATGTATTGTAATATATACAATTAAAATACGATCGAGGAACGGTTGTGGAACGGATGAGCGAGGAAAGGTAGTAAAGAATATTTATAAGTCAAGTGTTGAAAGCAGTAGAAACAGAAGTCATTCGCAGAAGACCTGGCATGAACAGATAAATCAAATATTGGACGACTCTGTTAAAAGCTTCACTAACTAAAGGGCAAACATGAGAAGATGTATGAAAGTGGACGAAGCAAAAGTGGTGTACCAGAACAGAGGGATGTGGCGTCTAACCATCCGGGAAACAATTTTTATAATATTTTTGACTTCTGTAAAATATATATTACATTTTTTAAAAAAAAAACCTCAGAACTTACTAGATTTCTAATGTATCGACCGAATAGTATATCAGCCAAAATCAAAAAAGTGGCGCTCTACCTTCTCTGTAAATACTTGACATGAAATTATAAGTTTACTCGCAAAACCTCCTGCTTGTCTCCAGGTCATTTATTATATGAGAAAAAATAAATTGCCAGAATTAGAATTCACTTATCATATTTCATTAAATATAATCACACCATTAAGAGTCGGAAAAACACAATCTATTACACTCAGTACTACCAAAAGGACGTTTGGTTCACATTTTATATCATTCATTTATTTTATAACCAAATTTATTAGATACTAACTAGCTCATGAAAATAATAAAAAGTATAAAAACGAAAATACTAAGTTATTTCTCCATGAACAAAAATCGAATAGTTTTTTTTTACTTATTTTATTGTTAATCAAAAATTTACTATTGATTTTAAATAAGAAAATAATGAACCATTTAAATTTTTATAGATTAATCAATTTTAACATCAGACTTAAAGAGCATTATTTGAGATGTTTACATAGTGAAGTTTAAGAATTTTCAATATAAAATTAAACTTTTGAAAATATAACGGGTATAACTATTTTACATGTAAATAATATTGGTCTTAAATTGGATAGTTTGGAATCGTTGTTAGGAATCTTGTTAAGATTCTTAATATATCAAGAATAACCAAATCAGTTTCAATTCATTTTTTATATTTAACGTCATTTTTATATATATCTTTTACATTTTCATTTTTACATTTCATCATACTTTACTTTATCACTTATACAATCAATCAGAATTAGTTATTAAAAAAAATCGCATTTAGTAATCATTTTACGGTTTGACATATAAGTAAAATAAAATAAAATAAAATCCCTTTATAACACTTTAAAACCACGTGTTTCATTATGTACCACGCCAAATGGTTTCGCTTCATCCAAGCTTCGTCAGGGCGTATTTAAAACTAAACGTTAGTTTCAAAGTGGGAGTAACTTTTGTTTTAAAATAAATGTTAGTTTTAAATATGCCCTGACGAAACTTGAGCTATGCATAATCGGCTGACATGGTATCTAATAAAACGCATGGTTTTATACAAAGTGGTTTTGATTGAAACTAAATTGAACTTTGTAATGCATACACGTTGAGTTAAATTAAACACAACTTTAGTTTCGGGAAGAGCAGTCTCTATCATCATCGGGTGTTATTTATAACTAACCTTAATACAGAAATTATGAAAATATCTGAGTAGAGTAACGAATCTTAAAGCATTGAGGGTGATTTTTTGTGTGGTCTTTAAGGGGAAGATGCTGAGAAGCGGAGACTTTTGTAAGAATGTGATGTTTATTATGAGTTCACCTCCACTGCCCCGCGACTCGTTACTCTACTTAAATATTTTCATAATTTCTGTATTTAGGTTAGTTATAAATTACACCTGATGATTTGAGGGAATGCTCCTCTCAAAACTATAGTCTTGTTAAATTTAACTGAACGTGTGTTTATTACAAAATTTTATTTAACTTTATTATAAAGTAACTGCCATTTCAATTAATAATATTAATACAATTTTGATGTATTTAATCTATTATTTTTGTGATTGAATTTTTGATAAAAAATTAATAATTATGTGATTTCTGTAGTGATTAAGGTTTACACTCGTATTAAATAGTACGTTTTTATTGACGGTTTAATTATGCCTACACGACTACCTCCAAAGATGGTGAAGAACGGTGGCCCGCGAAGTGTGAGCGGACTAGGAGTTTCCCGTTTGTATATTGAGGGTTAGTTTAACACCATTACGAAGGAAATGATAGTTTCCAAAATTGGTTAGATAAATATATAAACTCTGATGGTTACATAAGCAAATTTATTGACAAAATTTATTAGTTATCATTATTTACGAATGCTAAATTTCCAATTGAAAATCGGTAACTGATGAAATAAAGCAGTCTCTTAAAATTAACATGAGTAACATTTGTGACTCAAATGCTGAAACAAAATAATTGATACCCTTTAAATTGTACGCCCACACCATTATAATACAAATGTTACTAGGCATCTTCTACACCCAGAATATACTGAAAACATACTGTTGTGGTCGGTCGTAGTTACGAGCTTAAATACAACTAATCCCAGGTTCGTAAAGCAAAACCCTGAATTAATTAAACCCATGAGCCACAAACACATCTTCTACTCCATGAGATCCTGGAAGCAACCTAAATACGTATACCTACGCAACCGCTGTGATGAATAATAATATATAACGACACACAGCGGTAGGTTGAAAAATTCACAGCCTTGAAAAACACGTACTAGAGAACGGCAATTAATCTTTTAGAAGCCGAATATTCTTTGCCAAACGTAACCTTTGTAGTATATCAAATCCAACATTAAACAGAATACATATATAATGTTCAATATACTGCTTTACACCTGTTTTTATACCATCGTTCGAAACATATATTTTTTTAATTTAGATAAAAAGATTGATGGAAGTTTCACAGAGACAAAACTATTTATATGGGAAACGTGTATGAAAGTTTTTATAGGATGGCCCAGGGCTTACGACCTATACAAGCTGGCTCAAGTGACCACTCTACACAATGTAACATTCACCAATTCCACCGCCAGAATCAGAAAGGTTAAAATCGGATGATTCTGTTGTTCGGTGAATAAGGTGGATAGTTCATCAACCAGTGAGTGATGTGCACTGCGGCAATTGCAACCACCACTGTCTGAACCGGGCCTTATCGTGATTAATCATGATGGGTGTTGTCAGCATTTTGGATCTCTTCCCCTTAATTTTGTCTCTATCCGACAATGGCTTAATTTCTTCTCTATCTGACAATGGCTTAATTTCTTCTCTATCTGACAATGGCTTAATTTCTTCTCTATCTGACAATGGCTTAATTTTTTCTATAGGACCTCTAGATGGGTAGATATTAGTGGGTAGATAGATCCATTTTCTAAACGACGACATGAACCTATAGATCATTAAATACTAATCGCACTACACTCAAACACAAATATATAATATACATAAATGTACATGTGAAATATAATTAATTACAAAAATACATGTTACTAGAGCATGCCGAAGACACTTGTAATTGGGATAATGGGCATAGTCTTCACTACAATGTTTATTATCTGAGTGTCATGTACCCATTATCCTGTTAGTGTCTCTAATAAATAAAAAATAAAAAATATAAATAAAAAAAAATTAGTAAATTGACACACACGCCCATTTTTGTGTAACATAAAAATTGAAATGGCTGCCATTTCATTATGGCCGGAAAAAAATGACATACAGGGGATGTTTTGTTGATGAATTTGAACAGTTTTCATGCTATTGATACACTGGTCACCATACACTCTGAATTATATGCTTAATGATGCCAGTAGTTTATTATTCATAATATATGTTTCACTTGATATGCAAAGGAACAAGATACAGGATTGAAAATTCGTCGTGAAGGTATTAGTTAACGTAGTAACTAAAGATTTGGGTTGGAATCCTGAAGGTAACTTTATTTTTTTTACAGATTGATTTTTTCTTTTTAATTCATTTAATTTCTTAAAATATTTTATTTTAATATAATAGTTTGATTTACAGCTTAAGATAAATATGAATATTGAAACAAATCCCTGAATTGAACTGTATTAAATAATTGAAATGGTTCAAAAATTGTGCGAGAAAATTTTATATATTTAATAATTAAAATATTAATAGAAGCTTGTAGATACAAGATTATTAATAAATAAAAACTTAACACTAAAATTTAACATTAAATAAATATACATTTAAAATAAATTATAGATGTCTTATAGAGAAGCTATGTATGAATACAAGAAATTGGAAAAAATATTCCTTTAGAGTTGAAGGGTAATTGGGAAAATAAACAGATTCAATTAAAAAAAATAACAAAAAATTAATACATTCATACAATCCTGGTTTTTTAGAATTTTCGAATCATTTAATGGAAAATTATTACATATTTGAAATTTGAAAACAATTATTTGATCATTTATTCTGCAAGATAATTGTGCTGGTCTTAAATTGGATAATGTAGTATCTTTGGAAGTTTGGAAGAAATCAATTAAATAAACTATAATTTATAAACAATCAAATTTTACCATCATTTCTATCCTAAAAATATTTCCAAGAATTTACGAATTTATTTTTTTTTAATATTTCTATGTTCAACTACCAGAATTTTTTTTTAATATTTAATTATTTTGGAAACAAAAGATAATTTTATATCTAAGGATTATTTCCGATTTTTTGTTTTAAAGTATTTGTTCCTTTGTTTATGTTAATGGTCATCTTTTAATGATATTCATTTAAATAGTCAAAAAAAATATATTACAAAGTCCAAATTTGTAACGGCTTCCAGTATATTAAAGAAACAATTACTGAATATTCACGGATGATATTTACATTTCGAGTAGCGTGGGCATGTTGATAAAGACAGAAAGGTTTTACCAGGCATTACAAAAACGGTGTTTCGTTTAAAATTTAATATTTAAATTTGCCATTCGACAAATTTCACTGTTTCCTGGAGACTGAATATTCATCGACACAGCTTTAAGCAGCATCAATATTTGGTTACCTGCTGAAGGGTTAAAGGTAGGCGGGGGTTAAGCTGGTGGCGTTACGCGTTACGATAGGGTAGGCTAAGGGAGGGAAGAAGGCCGACAACCATGTTGTTTCACTAAATAAAGGTAACGTTGGGGTATCCTGTAAAAACAGCTCATAATTTCATGACAAACACTATCAATTAACAGAGTCTCCGTTTACCTACCTGCCTATATGAATGCATTTACCACCACTATTTTAACCCCTATAGATGAATTTTTGCGCATGGTGGTATAGTATAGAGGGTTGATTCGTATGAAAAAGCACTGCTTCTAGCGTCCGGGCCCTTTGAGTGTTTAACTCTTAAAAGACTGTGCTAAAAAAAACTTTGGCGACGGTGGAGTAACACAGCGTTACCTGATTAAAAATCGGCATGGTTTTTAATATGTGATAAAATATACATATATACAATACAGATAAGATTTTTTAAAGGTCCCTTTATATAATTATGAAAGGTAAATATACATATTTGCATTATTTTAGTAAATTATTATAAAATCATGGCAAATCGAATTTGCGTACGCTTCCGCTGACGTTTCAATAGCAACTGAATACAACGACGCGGTCGCCTGCTCGCTTCAGTCACTTGCACTCCGTCTTTGTCTAGCACGTGTTACCCGACTCTATCGTACCCTTTCTATATTGTTTTTTCTTTCGCCGAAACCCAAGCAACCGCCATCTCTGTCCTACATGAAATGTATGGTATTGTCGTGCTCTTTCTTGCTCGATTTAACTGCGATGCACAATATACTGCTCTCTCTTTCACACTGGCCGAAAATACGAGAGTAATGAATAAATATTTTTTAATTAAAAAATCCGTACATTTCTAACAGTTTAATTTAGTAATTTTGGTGTGAAAATGTCTATTTGATGATTACAAAAAATGTGACGTTTTAGTTTTCGTAAATAAGGTAGATATTTCATATTTTGTATGACAGGTAGACCTACGCTACATCACCGACACACAGGAGTTAATGTGTGTCGCGTTGTACTAAGTGTTGTCGTACTGAGGATGACAAGTATGTAAAAAGCGGGGCTGAAAAAATACTCACCTGCTTGAGCTGAGTTAATTGAACGTATTTGCGATAGAATTTTGACAGCATATACGAAAACTATTATTCGTAGTAATGGGAGGCTATACCTCCATTTTACAATTGTAATTTAGGTGATTAAATCATATAGGTATGTGATTTTCTTGTCCCTCGCGTTAGGAGAACTTTGTAGGTATCGGGAATCTTGTCAAACTCACTGTGCTACTTCAAAATACTTTTTTTTGTTTTAAATACGATTCACGCGACAAAATTACGGTATGCAAATATAGCACAAGCTGTTCCTAATATGATAGTTGTGTGGTAAGAGAGAGCGCCAAGGTGGCGTATCTTAATTTACAGCATTTATTCGGACAGAGGTTCACTCAGATACGTTTCAATATGCCTTACCTATGAATAATATTCATCATCATCATCATCAACTATTAGACATAGTCTAGTTAAAGGGTATTAAATACCTTTTAGCTAGACTAGCATCTAAGTGCGGGGTGGATATTAATAACTTTTCATAAACTTTTTATCAATTGAAAAAAAAAGGTAATGCAACTCCATCACTCCCTTTGGGTATCATATACCATCGTGTAAGCCAGATATCGCATGACTATAATATAACAATAATCAATCTCGTGTTTTATAAGAACAAGTGATATGCGTATTATCAGCGCCCGTGCACTAGCCGCTCGGAATTGTATCCCTGTTTTTTTTTTTTTTTAAATAGAGATGCGAACATGGAATACATGTCACATCAATATTCTTACTATTTTCAAACTAAGCTAAACGCTTGTGCTATGAAAATAGGACTAACTTTCTAGTCTGGAGTGAGGTTCGAACCCGCGACCTTTGGATCACGAGGCGAGTGTCCTAACCACAAGACCAACAAGCTACTCTGTACTCTGTGCCGGTTGTACGTCAGATTAGCCCGTAAAAGAGTCTTTCTGTGTAATTTGATGATTTCGTCGGACTAGTGGGTTAAAGGGTGGCCCTTCGTCTCCCTAATTGTTCTTCAAATTGTTCTCCTAATTGATGACCCACTCGTCCAACGGTCATCCAACATCGACGCCCACCTATTTCATTTTCATGGCCAATTAAATTTTTTGTATCAACTATCCTTGTAAGCTGTCTTATTTTATTATAACGTTTAATTTCCTGCCTCTTCGTACGATGCCCCACTATCATCTTTTCCTCACTTCTTTGCTTTACTTTACAGTGCTTATGAATTATCATTATGAACTGGACAAACGCGTTTTATGGTCGTATCACCGTTCCTTATCGCTTGTAAAAAATAACTCTGCTGTCGCTTTTATACGTAAATGTTGGTTCGCGAATGTTCGATATTTTTAGTGACTATATCATTTTTTCGAGAACGGTTCAGTTGATTCGAGATTCATGAAGACCATTCGAGAGACTTCTATAATATGGAATAACTATTGGTTTTAGACTTTCATGACAGTAATATTTTTAAAAAATTAAAAAAAGTTCGGTACAAAAATATTTGGAAAATATTAATAAGCAAAACTGTCTCAATACTTATTAAAAAAAAATATTCCTGTTTCCTACATATTTAAAAAATATTTTTCTTTTAATAATATCTACTACAGTTTTTTCAAAAAAAATACGATCACAGTAAATTATTATCATTTGAAATAACGCCAAATTATGTAAAATGTTCTCACATTTGCGTTATTATGCCGTCTGTAAAAATTTTAAGGTTTTAAATCAAATTTCCAATTCGCGTAGAATTCAGCGTTCACTATTTGTTAGAATTTGAAATATAACCATCCATACGATCAATTAGTAAGTCAAAATCTTGGTGTTCAGTTCAAAGAAACAGATTACAGGAATTCAGTTAGCTTTCAGAATCTTTTAATGAATTGATTTCCAGACCAATTTTCATGATTCGTGTACGAAATTAAGACGATTAGATTTCAATACTATTTGATTAATTAGGAAGCCTAACGTTTCTAAGATAGAATGTAGCGAAATTCAAGAGCTTCCAGTTACCTTTGAAGTTGTAAAGTATCTGAATATAAATGAACACTAAAAAAATTTCCTTTCAGAAATGGTAAAAAAACAACAGGTAGATTTCATCTTTGCGGGAGTTTTTGAAAGTCATTACAATTTATCGTTTTTTTTTGTGTTGTCGTACTAATTCATTTTAATTTTCAATTTAAAATTGCAACTTCGCAATAAAAATTTATTTTTATTAAAATACTAGCTGTAACCCGTTAAAAATGACGGTACTTTTACATGCCGGTTCCTAAAGAATGAGAATTTACTTATTTATCGCTGACATCCACGAAAACGTAATAACGACTTTTATTAAAATATTAGAACATTTTTTTTATTGCCACCGCCGGCTGTTAAATATATCTACTATTCTAAACCCTGGCGATTGGGCGGAACATCAAATAGTTTGCGTCTTTGCTAAGTCCTATATGTACTGTATTTTTGACAGGTAATTCAGGCTCGACGGTTGCAACATCGCCATCGAACCTTGAGCCATGCCGCGTTCTGGCTCAAGGTTCAAACCCCATCTCTGGCCGTTCAATTTGGTTTTTAAGCCGTAAATTCGAACGAAATTACACGAAGTTACGGGAACAGACAGAGAAGCGGAAGGACAGACGGAGAGACAACGAAATTATTATTTTTGATGTCATCTTATTAGTACAACGATTCATAAATTTCCTTCGAGTATTCCGACCAAAATTAGCACAACCACATGACTACGTTTCCCTACACATGAGAAAAAAAGTACCATCATGCACTTTTGTTCCCATGGATACCTATGAGAAAAGTTATATAATTTGTTACACAATATTTAATATATGTAAATATGCTTTAGATAAACATGTGTATTCTGTTACGTAATACTTTTTTATATTTTATGTTATATCAAAAAATTAAATCATTATTCCACATCATGACACCAGCATTCATTTTTGAATGCTAGTATGCAAACATCAAAAAATGAAATATCAATGCGGATATTTATCCAAATGGAAAGAAAAATATTTAACACTAATTTCTACTGTATCGATATTTTTGCAACAATTAAAGAAAAATATTTGTGTCAACAAATTAGTTACTTTTTTATACATGGTGTTGATCGATTTTGATACAAGCGTATTATCTTTAAGATGTACGTAAACTAACTTTAAGTATGTTTAAAAGTTAGTGTACATAATAAACATTACAACAAGTGATTAATTTATTTTTTTTAATGATTTAATTAATCATCGTATGATACTTGATAAAGTATATCATTAAACCAATTTATATAATAATGTGTTATTTTAAATGTGAAATGTATATTATTGAAATCACTCATATTGAAAAAATAGACAAAGCCTTATTTATCTAAAAATACTTGAAGGAATTTCTTTATTATTTTCTTTTAGAAATTTATTACTGTTATTTAGTTTTTACAAAATATAATAAATCGATGAGAAATTATTCGATGCATGAGAAATAAAACTAGTGAAATCAGATATCAGTTTGTTTTCCCAAAAAATAGCTTACGCTAGGGTAGAAATCTTGGGAATATATTGACATTATATAAATAAGATCCTCAACTTCGGAAAGATCAATAATCTTAACTTTCTGACTTCTTAAACTTATCTCATTTATAAAGGGTGCGTTTCCTTCAAATGTAGCAACTACTTTTAGACGAAGACGAATATCAAATTACATCTACGTCAAATGATAAATCTTTAGTAGAAAGTAAAATTCCGATTTATTTTTATATTTCAAGAGGAAAATGCAGAGCTGTGCTTTTGTGCAGTGATCCAATATCGTATGTTTGTTCTGTTTATTTTACTCGTAAAATTTATTTAATGGTTTCGTCTTTTCGTATTTCGCTTGAAATATTAAATTTCTTCCTAGCAATTACTTAATGAATTAAGATAAATTATAAAACTCTGTCGGGGACGAAGCTATTTATATGGGGACGTACATGAAACTCTTAATAGGGTGGCCCAGGGATTGCGATCTCTATGAGCTGGCTTAGATGATCACTTATTACAATGTTACTTTTACCAATTCTACCGTTAAAACATTCACACATAAATTTTTGAAACTTGAATATATATTTTCTAAATCAGTTTCTTTCATCTATTTGAATGGACTATTATTCTAGAGGCATATATGGGCCTTCCCATTATATAGTACATACAGATTTTGCAGCTAGTAATGCCACGTTAATATTTTTGAAAAAAATATTAAGCAATTTTCTTTGATATTCTTATATGGTTCGCTTGAAAATTATTATATTCAATTTTTTAAATTCTTTTAGAGGCCCGTATATATTTTCACGATATTTGTATTTATGTTTTTAAAACACAATTACTGGATAATGTCCACAAATAAATAATTATTAATATAATTAATAAAAATGAACTTTGTTTTCACCACTTTCATTATATTAATAATGTCGACACAAAATTATTTTGATCTTTTTGATAAATTATTATTTAATATAAATTATAGAAGTCTCACAGAGACAAAGCTATTTGTATGGGAAACTTGCATAATTTTATTGTTAATTATTCCTCTGTGGACAAAGCCCACTAATTTTATTCTTCAAACCTACATACCTTTAAAATTTTGTTACTAAGTGAACTGATTAATTTTAATAACTATTTGATTATTTTTATTTTAATGAACAAATGTTCTATTTTTAAAAATCCGATTTTTCATACAATTTCATTCTTGATAATAATTAAAACTAATAAAATTAGATAAATCACTTCGGTAAAAAATTTAACGGTACATCTTTATATTTCCAGACAGTTTTAACTAGTTAAAGTATAAAGCATATTATAAGCAGGCGTTTATCAAGTGGAAATATATATGGCTAGCATTTTTACTATGGTACAACAATACGTATGATGTTGTGATCCACAAACCATACTATGATGGCAATTTTTGTAATAGGTTTAATACCGGTGTTTTTTGTAAATAGTAAATTGATATAATATCTTATTATTATTTATTATTTCCTCGTTCAATATTCATTATTTCTTCATTCAATATTCCTTATTGTCTTTTTGTGTTTACGTTAAACAATATGTATAACGTAAACACAATCATACAAATGCTTATATAATGTGATGAACTCATAAATCATCATTCGTATTAATGTTTGGTCGTATAAATTTTGGCCCGCAAAATTCCTATAATCGATATGGGTACGTAATAAATTATCTGATCATATAACACTTGCCCAATATCAGTGTTTCTGTCACAGAATACGATTAGGTACATAAGTACACATTTCTAGGAATTTCATCATTAATTTCTCTAATAACTTAATATATCATGTCCGTAGTAATTGATGGCTGATAACAAAGGCTTTATTAGTTTGAGGTAAAACCGGAAACGGAAAGCCAATATTTTAAAAGCTAACAACCTGTTAGACCCCTACTCCAGCAGTCGAAAGGTTCTAATTCGGAGAGAAGAATGACACATGTTCATAATTCATAACGGTATAACGGAATTTCTGAAAGGAAATATGGGGAAATTGGCCCAATTCTAGCCTGGCAATTCTAAGGATGATTTCGCTAAATCAAATATGACAGCCCTTAATCAAAATGCCCGGTACAATGTTCATGGCTAGCACGCTTCACATAAAGGTGCGTCTACATTAAATGTTGCGGTATTCGCAATATTGATTTTTTAAATTATTTTATTGAGTAATAAGTTTATTAAATATACTTAGAAATAATTTATCCAAGTTTTGTGTCTATTAGAAATCAGATAACAATTAATTTATGTTTATGTTAGATGCAGTCATTAACACCTTTGATTATCTGTCCTGGATACTTTGTAATTGTATTACATTATATATAAAGCTAGATTTTCGTGATTTTACAGTTTAGATGCAGATATATTTGAATGGAAAACAGTATAATAAATGAGTTCAATACTTTGAAATAGGTTATTGATGCATTTGTTTTTGTGTTCAATTCAACTAGGAATATTAAACAGCGTTGCTTCCAACTGATATTTTCTGCCTGAATCATATTTTGAGTCCGATTGAGAATTATTTTTCTGAATATTTTGAGTTTGTTCAAATCTTTCAGAACAGTGCTGTACACAATAAAGTATATTGCTCTCAAAATTCCGTAAAAAATCAATGTAGATTTTCTCATTAGCGAAATCTGTGGGGATTTAGGGGAATGAAAATGGCTTTGTACAGGCCGCATGGAAAGGCGCTTA
This sequence comes from Agrypnia vestita, assembly GCA_016648135.1. Taxonomy (NCBI): domain Eukaryota; kingdom Metazoa; phylum Arthropoda; class Insecta; order Trichoptera; family Phryganeidae; genus Agrypnia; species Agrypnia vestita. The sequence goes on along the minus strand of JADDOH010005235.1, from coordinate 132,784 downwards.
CAACTCATATGTGAAAGCTTTCCACGCAATTTGAACATATATACAACTTCCAAAAAATGAATAAGCATGGTATATTCTATCATGGGTGGAAATGGCGAATGTTACAATTGTGTAAAGTGATCACTTAAGCCAACCATAAAGATAGGTCATAAGTCCTATGTACACCCAAATGACTTCTATACCTACTTTCCCATAATAAATACAGTTTCGTCTCTGTGAGATATATATAATATACATTAATTATTTTTCTATTTGTGAACAATTTTCAATTACTGTTAAGTGTATTGTGTAGTTTCTAGGCCACGAACATATAAAAGCGTTGATAGAATTTTATTGTTACTCTCGATACTGGTGCAAAATTGTTAACTAGTAGCCTTGTATTATGACTGTAATTCATTGCCGAGTGAATATATTTATGTGTACGGTGGCATTTAAAACTTTTTTAACAATAATCGGAAATCACAAGTATTTTATTTACCGTGGATTTCGCTTCAGTAAGATTTTCGGAAAAATCCTCGATCCTGTTTTTTCGATTGCATTCGGCAAGGCGTGAAAAAATAAATCGAAAACTATTCGAAATTGTATTATTTGGGAATTATGCAAAGAGCTTCAAATTGGTTTACATAATCCTACACAACAACCCGCCCCGCTCGATGGGGTGGGTTACTGTGTGGTATGTCTGGGCGGACACTGCGTGTGACGATAAGATGTGGGCGTTGAGGGGCAACTTGGAAACTGAACTGAACCTTACAAAACTCCAAGTTTGATAAAACATGAATTTCGCACAGTACCTACTTGGGAATGAAGAATTTAGTAATCTGTTTTTTAACATTGATGGTATATTGTTTTATGTTTAAATAACTTAGGCATAGATTGAATAATGTTTATTAGTTGATAATAATAATATGTTAACATCTATATACTGTTACAGGAGGATAACAAATTTCAAGCAATGATAACAATAGAAAAAATGAAGCGTGATACAAAAATACCATTTATACAACTTTAAAAATTTGATTAATTTGATGGTCAATCGTGGGTGGAATCGTGAACGTTACATTATCAAATAAAGTGATCACTAAAGTCAGTTATATGATAAGTCGTAAGCCATGTAGATGCCCAAAAAATTCAATATGTATAAATAGTTTCGTCTCTGTGAGACATCATCATATATTTAATAAATCTTGATATGTTAACATACACGAAATTCTTGCGACATCAGTCCGGACAATGGGTTTTCAAAAGCTGGAGGAATTGCCCAAAATCTCTATCCGGAAATTCAGAAAACATTTTTTAAATCTTTCAAATAATGATAATACAGAAAATAAATTTGTTTGCATTATATTAATTATGAAATGTTATTTCACAGTCTACATAATTTAGTTTTCATTATTAGAGTCTATATTATGATTCGGTTTCAGGTTGTGGTACGCATTACAAATATGATACAAATACCAAGAGTCAATCAAATAACAGTTACTTAGCTACTCTAAAGAAAATGTTAAAAACTCAAATTTTTATTAATCTCTTCTCTATTTATTAAACGTTCTCCACATTCTTGGGATACCTATATATTATTTTTTTTATCAATATACATACATTAGTAAACATTTTAAACTTGTTTCAAAATTCATTCTGTCAAATACAAAATATTTTTTAAAAGCTGGAACACAATGTTATAAATAGATTATTCTACATGACACTTCTGTCTGCCTCTGATTCCTACGCCCCATTTCCATCAACCTGACACTGTAAATTAATGGAGTTTTTTAGCCTAGCGTGTAACTAAATCTCGGGTATATAATATAAATACTTAATGGGAATCTTGAAAAGACAAAACTAGATCTTTACGTTCTACAATTTAGTTTTGTTCGTTCCTAGCAATAAAAACATTATACGTTTAATAAAATCTGGTTATACTTCACATTATTTCTTCATTTTAGTTTAATTATTAAAAAGAAAAAATATTCTATATAGAAATATTTTATTAAATTAAGAAGCACTTCAATAATGCGACATTGAAGTTGATTTAACGTGAACTAATTTTGTCTCACTGCTAATTTAAAAGTCGGTTTTTCAAAAAAATATCTCTTCATAAAATTTCATTATTCACCAAACCAAAAATCCTGGATAAATTCTTCGAGTAAGTGGGCATCTTTTTATATTTGACAAAATATAATTAGCTCTCAGATTAAATTTTTTTATTTTTAATAGAGGGATGTTTTTTTGTCTTGTGTTCTTCAAATTTTAATTTTTAGTATACGTGGTATCCTGATGAAGGGACTATCCGTTACGAAACCATATTAATAATTCCATAAATATTAATTCCAAAGATTTTTTTCTTGTAACTAACATATACTTTAAACGTACTGAAGGAATTACGCACTTCGAAATCTCTCGAATGGTCCTCGCAAATTGGGAATAGACTAGACTATTTTCGTAATCGCTGGAATTGTAGAGAAGCTACTGTACATACGAATAAATCACTTGAAATGTGTGAAATATTCTTGAGACATCGCGGAATCAACATGTTTTGTATAAAAGATAGGGACGCGCGCGGCGAGGTAGTTTATTTTGACATTTCGGCGTTCCATAGAAACGTGTGGCGGCGTGAACAGAGTAGAACAACAGCGAAAGAGCACAAATTTGGCCAGTGAAGAGGTACCTAAGTGCTTACTTGTGAGCGGAATATTCTCGATGCGATGAAAGCAACGCGATAAAAAGTTTTTCATGGAAGATTGACGTGAAATAGAGCGAATCATAAAATTTAGTATGAATTTGAGAACAGTGCTCCGATTAAATTCGCGTCAAGTGACTGTGTAAGAAATAAAAGTTTTTCATTTGCCTCCCGCAGCCACACTCCCGTGACAGTAAAGTATTATAGCAAGTAAAAAAAAATATTTTTTTTACAAGTATTTTTAAAATAATCAACAAAATTATATCAATCTGTTTATAAAAAAAGTTTTGCGGGGTTAACAAAACAAAAGTGACTTAAGCGGAACTGCTTAATCTCGTAAGTAGGTAAACCCGATGCAATCCAGGCGCCTCCCCGAGGAAGCGTTAAAATTGGATTAACACCGAAGCCTGCTGTGAGTTAGAATAAAGTTCCTTCCGCAAATTTGAAGTTTACCAAAGAAAATAATTTCCTCCTAGTCTTAGCCAGCTTTCGTTTAAACCTAATTTACATTTGGTCGGACCGGCGAAAGCTTGGTGACCGCATTATATTGCGTTACATGTCGCAATTTCCATATGGGACTTAGTCTATCCCTTGGATTGCGCAACTCCACGGGGGATCTGTTGGACCTTTCAGTGACAGGTGACGGTTATGTCAAATATTAAATAACAAGGTGTCAATTATGTAATAAAGGAAGAAAATATTTTTTCAAATTCTTATAAAAAAGACAATTTTTTTTAATTAGTGTGCTCTATTATTAATAAGATAAATTATTATTAATTAAGATAAATTATTAATGTCTTAAGAAACGAAGCTATTTATATGGGAAGCATCTATAAAAGTCTTTATTGGGCATCCACAGGGCTATTTGAACTTTTTTAGCATGCTTAAGTGATCACTTTATACAATGCTTTGTAATTAATGCAATTTTAATACATACGTATTGCTTCATACTCTTGTAAAAAATAGAAGTTTACCTTACCAACGCAACGGTGACATTTAAGTACACTACTTTATGGTAATGAGAAATTTTCAAGCCATAGGACGCGATAGCGTAGTTGTTCCAAATATGTAAAATAAGTTGTATTAACAACATTTATAATATACACAACATTCAAAAAATTGATATATGCGTAATTGTTCTGGGTGGAATTGATGAACGTTTGTGGATGCCCATACACGCTTTCCGTTATAAATAGTTTCATCTCTGTGAGATATCTATAATTTGTCTTAAATCTCGTAAAATAACTGGAAGCTATCAGCGTTTATTTAATTGAATAATTTTTGAACATTTGGGAATCAACTTGAATTTCAAAGCTCATTTGATCAATTTATTTAATGAAATATATATCAAACAGTGTTGTGCAGTCAGTACATTGAAATAAGTAGTAAACTAGAACTAATACGATATTAATCGATAAAAATCATTACTCGTAATATTAAGAACGTAATATTAATGGTTAAGAACTTATGCGAGTAGCTTGATGGTCTTGTGGTTACGACTCTCGCATGTGATCCAAAGGTCGCAGGTCCGAATCTCACTCCAGACCAGCAAGTTAGTCTTTTTTTCATAGCACAAGCGTTTAGCTTAATTTTAAAATAGTAAGAATATTGATTTGACATGTATTCCGTGTTCACATCTCAATTAAAAAAAAAAATCTATCTTAATTATTACACATTATTCAGATTTCTTTATATCATAATATTCCGTCAGATATAAATCCAATTTTTTTCAATTTCTAGCAGGTTATTGAATTTCTTTGTATAAATTAGAATTACTGATTCGTTTCTCATTTGGGAGCTCTTTTTAACAGGCCCAATAAATTGCCTATTCGTGATGATCATTAAAAGGGGTGAAATATAGGAAAAAAGTCGAGTACTAAATATTGATTATTTAATCAACCTCAAGTAGAGAAAACATAGTTATATTAAATCCATTATAATTAATAATCATTAAGACTAATAACTTCTATAATTTTGACGTCAATTTCATTAAAATTATAGTTAACAAGAAAACATTCTGTACAAACCACTATTTTGAAAACACTATTGACATGTTTCGGGGACAATATTCCCTTCATCAGGGTACAACACATACTTAAAATTAAAAATCGAAGCATAGACATTAAAAAAATCAAAAATTAATATATGAGAGATGAATAAATAATTAAGAACTAATGCGAAAACTATTTTAAAAGGTATTTATTTGCAAAAAGGATCTTGTTTTTTATAGTATTTAATTAGCAATTTACACTTTTTTAATTTATCTCAAGGCAAATTCTATGTTATTTTTACGTTAACTTTGCAAACTTTACGACTTATTTAAACCGCTGCTTTAAATATAATTTGTAATAAAAGCATAATTTTTCTAGAAGTTCAATCTACAAGTTTAAGCACAGTGCGAATAAATGACAACTTGTTCTAGTGGTAGCCGTTCAAGCGTTGTGAAATGATTACACCAGACGTCCCAGACGATTATAGAATTTTTTTTTCTGAGGCTCTCAGACCATTTTTTAAAATTTGTCGTAGAAATGGCAAAAATTACAAGTATCTATATTTATTTTTAAAAAAATCAATAGTGTAATCCCCAGTATTCAAAGTGATTGATATTATGGCCGTGATTATAAAATACCATACAGCTTTGAAATCGAGAGACGTCAGAAATTATTTTTTTTAGATTTGTATTGGATTCTCTTGGAAATATCAGGATGGTCCGTAATAAAAAATGAAATGATTTACACAGAAATTTTCTTTTTTATAGAAACAAGGTCCTTTCCTTAATGATATGCAATTTTATTATATTACTCTGATTATTAATTATGTGCAATATCTGGAGAAAATTTGGAAAAATTAGTGATTATATTAAATAAAGTGCTCAAAAATATATATAGGTACTCAAAGGTAATAAATTAAAATTAAAAGGAAAAAAAACAAAATGTATATTATCAGAAAATATAAGTCATAGCAATGAGATAAAGATAGAGATTGAAGAAGATGAAATAGAAAATGTGGAATTTTATTGTAAGTAAATTAAATATTTGAAAACTTTCTAGAAATACATTGAATATAGGAATATCTAAGAAAATTTCAGAAAGGTTACATTCTTGGGAAGTATTACATAAAATCTGACTCAAGTAACAGTCATGATATTTTATAAATGAATAATTGCTCCATATTTTCAATATTGCTTCACAATTTTTTACTTGGAACTCAACTGTTGGACTTATGTCGTACTTGTCAATGTAAAGTAATCAAGGAGAAATTTAAGACAAAAAAATTAGGAATTCAACAGCACAGAGCGATGAGAATAATTTGAAGGAGAAATTGATATTCTAAAATTTGAAAGGTTTAACAGATTGGTTTAAAATATAAACAAAAGCTAAACATAAAACAGATATTCAAGAAATTGAAACGAAATAAAAATTCCAAATGGAAGAAAAGAAATCGTTAAAATTATTTATTACAAATTCAAACGTCACATACTCGTAACAGAATAATAAAAAACAAATTTAAACATTATATAAAATTGAATATATGCACGGTTAATATTAATTAATGATTAATTTTTCTATTAACTAAATAAAGAAAACTTTGTATTTTATCCGTGAAGAGTTCATTTTCCATAGTATTTGAAATAAAGGACTTAAACGAGAAAAATATAAATATATTCCGTAGCAATTTTGTTTTTAACGACATTAATAAATTTATGCAAAATGTAATAACTTACTTATCGTCAGATACCTCGCAAACATGCTTGTCGTAAACAATAATACAACTCCATCAAATGATTCATTGTTCTGATGGTAATAACATAACAGAACGCTCAAGGTACAATGTTCCACTAATTCCATTATCATCATACCGTTCTATTATTATCTATTGTACAAGCACCGATTGTAACAGCCCACGCTTTAACCATAAATAAGAATATTTTGAGTTTCTAATGATGATAACACTTACACTGAATATTCATCTAAGGATAATAAGGTAGACTACGGTAAAACTGTTTTTAATTAGTATATATCAAAACAAATGTTTTAAATTATCATCTACATAGCGAATATTTACTTACTGTCTATCTACCTTTAAGATTTTTTCTTTTTCTTTTTCGTTTATTATAATTACTAATTTATTTACAATACAAATGAATCAACCTATAATTACATCACTTTTCAAACTTATTGTTAATACGAGTTTATTAAAGAACGCATTCTTATTATGAAGTTGCAAATTCAGAACAAAGTTTTGTGAATTGTTAAAGTCAAATTTATTAATTAATTAGAAAAGACATACAGAAAAATAAAATCAACGAAAACATATTTGGCTACTACCGGTAATCGAACCACAGATCTTCTGTATCTCTCAGATCTATTATATTGTCACGGGACGTACTGTGGGAGGCAAATGAAACAATAAAACAATTCAAAGTTTTTATGAAATTCACTGGACACGAATTATATCACAGCACTCAATTATGTTCTTAAAATTACAGTCACTTAATGTTTCTTACTTAAATCAACTTCACAATTTTTCTTAATTCACAGTAATTAACGCTGTTTCTATCATTTCGATCACTTTCTAGAATATTTCTTTCCATTTTGCACTAGAAAAATTTCTCGCTTGTCGGTAGGTACTTCTATAGTACATAATTTCACCTGGTTCTATCTCTTTTCAATATAAAACATCAAATTATTTAAATTATGTAGTAATAATTAGTTCTATTCGTTTTAAAAATAAAATAGTCTCAGAACCTCATTAATATATTCAAAAAACAAGGTGACAGTCACCCCCCGGGGAAATTAACCAGTTTTGACATTTCTGTCACGGCGAAAGAGAAAGTTTTGATCTCCGTTTTTGAACGAAAAAACACAGGCAACGATCCGATAACATCGCGCATGGAAATAAAAGCTTACTTTGCAAACTTTACGAATTTTAATTTCGGTCTCCGAAACATTTTTTGTAGAAAAGCAACCTCATTCTTAGCACGCTTAATAATTGTGTCTTCGTAATAGATATTTTTATAATTATTTCTTGAAAACAATTATAAACAAAAATATATTTTGTTCATCATGTTTATTTTTCGACTTCTTTACAATGTTTATCTTTGTATTTATCAGTGGCAAGCACTAGACAGGGTTCATGTTATGTTATGTTCGGGTTATGTTGGATTTATCTAACATAACCCGGGTAGAAAAAAAAACTACTTCAGAAACATTTACAATACAAACAGTTAATAATATCACGTTTAACGTATATTGAAACGCACACATTGAAGTTTTTGCAGCATTTTTGATTTAAAACATAATTACATCATAGATATACAATACGATAAATAACGAATAAAAAATTAGAAACAGTTTGTAGTTCCAAAACTAATTAACAAACTACTTCACAGAATTAAAAATGAAATGCAAAATATGGTAAAATGTTTACTGTATTCTTAACATGTAGCATATACTGTGATGTGTATATGAATTTAAAAAAAAAAACTCAGAAACTGCGTGGAGCGAGAGGCATAAGTATTGTTTGGCAAAAAATTATGCAAAACATGCTCAACTTTATTATTCATTTTTAAGTTCTAGTTAACATAATATTAACATGGAAATTATTGTTATGCACAGCTTTTTGAATTATTTAGAATTGCACGCTCCAGATGTCTACATATTTTTATGTAATAATTAGTTTAAATGTATTATTCATTACGCCATATCTTAACATTGTGTTAAATAAATCACGGTGATAATATAAAAATCTTCGGTATTGAATCTATGCTTACCGCCATATTTCATATATTAATTCTTGATGGGTCAGAATTTTCATATCGAATGTTCACAGTCTGTATGAAATTTCTGCTAACGTTTTACCACATTAACACTAAGCCCTAATATCGATTCAAATAAATCACAACAAAATTAAATTGAATTGGATCGGCAAATGGTGAAAATTCCGTAGCAAAATTTAAGTCTAATTTTTCAAACCTCCATTCGACGGTTAAAATGAGTTTTCAGTGCGGTAGAAAAAAAACGTAATTCAGTCAACCGCATTGTATTAATTGAATTTGCAATACATTAATGGTAATGAGAAAATTGATGAAATATTTTTTATGCGTATCTTGAACATTTTCAATTAAAATGTTCTCAACCGATGTATTTCAATATTGCAAACCGAGTACGATGAATAGATTATATTATGTTGAGCTATTTTAAAATCATACAATTTCCTACTTTATGCCGTAATTTTTTATTTATTTTCTTTTATTTTTTTTTCAATGCATTATTATTTAAAATACTGCCCACCACCCCAGTTATAAGTCCTCGACCTGCTTTAACACTATGAATGTGTATATTTAGTGTATCAATATAATGTGATCATGTAAAAATAAGTATATTATATTAATAATTAATTTGATATAATTAATAAAAATGTGCCTTTTTTCACCACTTACATATAGAAAAATATCAACAGATTTCTTCGTCAGAATACAATACATAATAACAAATTAAAAAATCTAAAAATATACAATCAAAGGATAAAAATAATGAATGGGAAATGAATTATAATTAAGTACCTACTAACATGAAAACAAAATTAAAAGATAACTTTTTGTTAAAAGGACCTGCATATTAATAATATTCTATTTACTACTATCACTTTTTTTTTAATTCCGAAATTTCTTATTTATCAAATTATAATTCTGTTTAATTTGTAAGTAAAATTTGTATACCCTTATTAATATCAAAAAAATGAACCATAGCCAAAAGACGACTAGAAAATTTTGCTCTTTTTAAAGAAGAAATTAATTTGATGTTTACTCTTTTGGTTATGGTCAAGAAAATGGATGCTGTATAGGAGTGATTTTTTTAATAATGATTAGGTATCTGCAAGAATACTAGCATCAACGTTAAAGTCAGCACAATCTACATTCTTGGGATGGTAATAAAATAATCAAGATTATTAGAATACTGGCTTAATTTAAAGAGCTACAAATATTGAAACAGTGATGAAACACACGATTTCGGCCCTGAGTTGCCTCACAGCTGACTCCAGGGTCGCTTTTCCAAGCTTCAAAAAACAAATCATTAAAAAATAATCATTTTTGGTTCAGCGTGTTAAAATTTTAAATTTTTTAAAATTGTTAATGTTAAAATGTTATTATATTTTATTTCAGGGGCACCAGTGGGATAGACATTGATCTCCGTCGCGTAGACATAGATCAATGCCCTCTCCAGACAGGAAGTACACAACTCAATATCTTTGCAGCCACAGACAAATGTAAAAAGAGGACAACGGATGTGAGTATATTATTTTTTCCAATTTTTTTATTTAAGTTTACAGTTTGAGATACCTTATTGAAATTATATTGTCACATAACTTATTTTGAATATGTTGGATTGTTTTAATTAATTATTTATTTGTATCAGTATTAAGTCGGGTCTCTTTGTATCATCAGCGAGGCACACACACGAGTAAATTTAAAATACATATATACGTACTTGCCAAAAATTATCAACTTTTTATGTTTGAATTTCAGCTGTACACTTAAAAGTTATTTTTATGTGCTAGTAGTATAAAAATTTTACACATTACACAGTATACAGAATTTGAATGTATTAATTTTTTCTGTTAATCCAAATTACCTATAATCTGCATCTGCTGAAATTCTAATTTGCTCCAGTTTTTCATAAAATTCCGATAAAAATTTAACTTTTAAACCAAATAAAATGATCGCGAAATCATAGTATGTTTATTTTAGTGTGTATACAGCGCTTTCTGGTAGCGTTAATAATGAACGTTGTTAAGTATCAATTTCGATATTTCCGTGGAGAAACTAAAATTAATTTTAATGACACATAATATATACAAGTTGTAAGTTTAACCAAATTGTCCAGATTACAAGAAATTGTTCAAGAAAAGTGATAGTAACAAAGACCACTAAAATATATAGACTTGAACTTACGCGTATTTATTGGAACAATGTTCAGTTCCACGCGTGGTTCCACAACAAATTTGACTTTTTTTTTAAATTACTAAGAATTTGATAATTTTGAAACAATTATGAAAAGGTCAAACAAGTTACTCTTAAAAAGTATAATGTCTTAGTAAATAGGTCGCGTTTTATTACAAAAAGACGAATTTACCTGAAGTGATTCGATTTAAAAGGCGATTTAAAAAATAAACTACACTACTATATAAATACTTTAACTCTGTATAATTTTATACTTTTGGTAGTAACGAAAAAAATAATTTATAAAAAATATACCTATTTAATTTTATTTATTATTGAGAGTGCAATGTGTATATTACAGAATAAAACTACTCATCGATATACAATTTACGCTATCCTTTTCTCTCATTGATGGTCTCATCTGATGAGAGCAACCCCAAAAGATGACCTCCGTCTCTACCACCCTGCGTTGTACGATCCGAAGACCCATTATGAATCAAAAGTTAGAAGCCTTCTCGACCTGGTTAGTCCAACGAGTCAGGGGTCATTCAGTCCCTTTTCTACCTTACTCATTTCTTAGGACATGGGTCTTTTAATTTTTAAATATTCGGACAGAACCTACTTGTTATTCACCCTCATGTGTAGGTTGAATAAATAAGAATGCACCTCACTCAAAAAATAGAAAAGAAAGAAACGCGTTCCTTACATGCGTAAGGAGAAAAGAATTAGTATTATGGAGTAGAACATATTGAAATAATAAAAATGTATATCTATTCAAATTCTCAAAGCATTAATTTACTTAGAATATTTATGTATCGTCTTATTATTAAATGCCACTTAAAGTTGATCAAATTTTCTTTTCATTTTTTTATTCAATATAATAAAATTATTTTTTATGTTTTCCTAGTCACGTGTTAATATTCAATGTGATGCTCGCTCTTTGAAAATATTGTACTAGAAATATCTTATCACTAAATGAAACATAATAGTTTAATCAGAATTTTTTTTACATTTGTAATTGTTAGTGATCTGCGCAGTGAGACTTGTACTTGTAACATAATTTGAAAAAAATTCTAATGTTAACTTCTTTGAGGAATGTCTCAAGAATTTTTTTCTCAACATACTTCTGTTATACGAAGATCAAGTTTATAAAACTCAAATGTTTCAAGACAAAGTCTATTTAAAGCCAGAATATGCTTTATGGAAAAGGAGATGAACGGGAAATTTCACAACGCGTAATCAAAAGGATTAATTAATTTGTTATTTTCACGGGCTCGTGGCGGTGCGATACAAATTGAGACGCACATAATTTATAATGTTTTTATTAATCACGAAAATAACACAGTAATATAACCAAAAGAAGTATAAAAGAAAAGAAAATAGCAAAATATGTAATCAATAAAGCAAATCCATCAGGGTCAAAACAAACCTGTTGGTGGTTTGTTCATTAAAAAAAATCGGATACAATTGAAATATGTATTTTTATTTTGCTTTTATAATGGCCAGTCATTATACCTATTTGCATCATTACGTTTTTTAATAAAAGAATATTTTAATAATTATAATTGATATTGGAAATATAATACTGACTCGCAATAAATTTACTAGTATCTCTTTAATGAGTTTTTTTCATTAATAAAAAGTAATGAATTTCGATGAAAAGACAGTTTATGTTAGCATTATATACATTTTCCTTCATTTCCAAAAAAAATTAATAATTGGATTGACTGTGTTTTTTTTTAAATTAATGAGGGAACATTATCTACCTACAAAAGAAATTTATTTTTATTTTGATGGTAAGTTAACAAAGAAAATAAAAACGTTATTTATAAAAAAATCGTCAAATTAATTTTATTTCGTATATTGATTTATTTCAATATTATGATATAAACGATACAAAATATATATAAATATATAATGAATATAAAAAAATTATAAAAGTACCTAGGAAATTATGAAAATATCTTTAAATCATAAGAATAAGTCATTTACATAACACAGATCGCTGATATTTAATATATGAGATTCTATTATTGACGAGTTGAAAAACTTAAAATATATTTCATCACGTAAGTTTAATAATAAATTGATATTTTACTACTTAAGTTTCGAGATTAACAGAATCTCTCATCGATAGGTAAATTATTATAATTATAATTATAATAAAATTATTATTATAATAATATTAATACACTAGCTGATCTGCTGATTACTCAGCGTTGCCCGGATTTAACTAAAAATAAGTTTGTGGGGGACAAATATTCGATTGTTTTGCAAAGTCTTTAACAATATTTCCAATTAATTTGAGATGAGATGGAAAGGATGTCCAGGGGGGAACTGTTACCTATGTTACCCGCCGGGTCCAAAAGAATTAGTATGCAAAATTTGGATAAGGTTGGTTGACCGGTGTAGATTTGTATAGAAAATATTCGGCGGATGGGTGGAGGAAAGGGAGGAGGAGGGAGTAATCTCGCCTATGTTACCCGTCGGCTCCTAAAGAATAATTATACAAAAATTGGGTTAGATTAGTCAAACGAAGTAGATTTGGATAGAAGATATATTGGGGGAGGGGGTGGGGTTAAAGGGGAGAGCGTAATCTCACCTGTGCTACCCACTGGCTCCTAAAGAATAATTATGCAAAATTTGGGCTAGATCGGTCTAACGGTGTAGATTTGTAAAGAAAATATATCGGTAATGGGGGTGGGGTAAAGGCGGAGGGGCAGTAACGCCAGTATTACCCACCGGGTCCTAAAAATAATTAAGCAACATTTGGGTTAGATCAGTCAAACGGTGTAGATGTGTATAGAAAATCGGGAGATGGGATGGAGAAAATGGGAAAGACGAAATGTCACCTATGTTACCCGCCGGGTTCTCAAAAATAATTATGCAAAATTTAGGCTAGATCCATCAAACAGTGTACAAAAATGGAGAGGGAGAGGGGATAAATGTCATTTACATTATTCCCCGGGTTTTTATGAATAAGTGTGCAAAATTTTGATTATATCGGAAAAACTATGTAGATTTGTATAGAGAACAGACAGACATACATAAATTTAAATTAATTTGTGAGGGGGAACAAAGGTTCCATTTTTGCCAAGCCTCATATTAAAAAAATATTTCCATTTTATCAAGGCAAAATGTTTGCAAATTTGGGTCCAATAGGTAAAGCGGTGTAGATTTGTACACAATATATATCTGAGGGAGGCGATGGGTTAGATGGGAAATGGAAATGTCACCTACGTTACCCACCGGGTCCTAAAAAATACACTTACAAATTTTGTGTTCGATCGGTCGAATGGTACAGATTTGCATTGAATGTATATGAGGGGGAGGGGAAGGGATAAAAGCGGAAGGGAAAATTTCACCTATGCTACTCGCCAGGTCCTAAAGAAGAAGTTTCGAAAATTAGAGTCCGATCCGTCGAACGGTACAGATTTTAAATGAAAATATATCAGGGGAAATGTCGTCTATGTTATTTAAAGAATAAGCTTGCAAATTTTGAGTCCGATCGGTCGAAGGGTGCAGATTTGTATAGAGAACAGACAGACAGACAAACATTATAGGTATAGATGTATACAGATGATTAAATTAGTTGAAAAGGTTATAGGTTGAAATACACAATTGAATTTAATAATATCAGAAGATTACAAACGAGATAGACGGATCTGTTTACTACATGATGCTGTCAAAATTATTCCAAATCGGAAAAAGAACGACAAATACTTACAGCTATGGTTTCATCATAATCAGCGATCACAGCTGCTTTGCCAAGAGCATAATAAAGTGAAGAGAGTTTAATGTTTATAAAGGCACGGTACTCCGAAAATTAGATTACAGTTAATAAAATCTCCAGGAATGACATAATATAGAGAAGAACGAGATCCTGCATCAAATAATTTAAGGATTGTGAGCAGAAGAGGTTTTGAAAGACGAAGTGTACCTTCGCTGAAAAACATAAAGCAATGTGGTTCGGGAAATCTACGGTCAAGTACTAAAATATGAAAAAGAAGAGGTATGATATAATACATAAATTATTATCCCCTTTCACTGCTCAATATGATATATATTTTGAGAAATAGCAAATAATGCTCATAAATGCGCTCCATACCAGGGTTACATAACTCTATGAGCGGTTGGCTACTCTCGTATCTCCAAATCTGAATTACTTATAGTTACTGCGCCCACGGGTATTTGAATACGTCTCTATTGCTCAATGTATGTTAATCATATTATACGCCTTGTAGGATTATTTATACGCTGTCTACCTCTAGAGTGAAGCATCTGATGTACGCAATAACTGAAGAAGATTTTCTTTATATTCAAGAACACATTATTATTGTGAAGTTGCAATTTTTCAGAAAAAAGTTCTGTGAAATTTAAGACCAAATTTATTAATCAATTAGATAGACACACAGAAAAATCAAATCAATTAAAAAATATTTGGCTGCTACCGGATTCGAACCACGGATCTCCTCCTATTCGGGGTAGGTGCGTTATCCAATTACGCTATATCAATTAATAAATGAGGCTTACCTACAGATACGGTCTATATTCACGGAAATATAGGAGGTCGCTATAGCGTAATTGAATAACGCGCCTGCCTCGGATAGGAGGAGATTCGTGGTTCGAATCCCGGTAGCAGCCAAATATTTGTTCGTTGATTTGATTTTTCTGTGTCTTTCTAATTGATTAATAATAATAATAATAATAATAGTTTTTTTGAATTGTATTACACTTCGAGTGCCCAACTTGAGATTACTGTTTGAAGGCAGTTGACTATTTTCATAGTAAAAAGAGAAGAATATAATTTAGTATAAATTATAATAAATTTTTTTAATGAACAAATATATAATAAATTTAAATTTGATAAAATAATTAGGAACAGAAATACAGAATTATCGGTAAAATAAGGTAAAGCAAATTGATAAATCGAAATAAAATATAAATTACAAAATATGTAACAAGAATTTTAAAAATCAAAAAACAATCAAAAATTACACAGCATTATATAGATTTCAATAAGCCACCCATTTAATTGTTTTTTTATAACATGTGGTCTCAATTTTAAAAAGTTATCCGATATCAAATAAAATATTTTTGGAACTAGGTACGCATAATGCGTTTGTCCTAACTTCAAATCCTTTTTGGCATTTCTTAGCCATACTTTGGTAGAATTTCTAATTTGGTATCGGTGGTTTAATCGAACATAACTATTTATATTTTTATGAACATGTAAAATCACTTTGTGAATATAATTTTGTCTAGTATCCAAAACCCTAAACTCCCTACAGAGACATTCACTCGGTTATTTGGTTTTAAGATTTTCTTTGTTCACTCTATTTCTTGCAAACACTTTTACGGGAAAATTGTTTGAAGTTGGCTTGACGTATAAAAATGACCGTATTTATCTGCTTGTATATCAGTTTTTTCTCGAAAAAAAGTTGTTTTTTTTAAACGTTGTAATGCCAAGAAGAGTATTATCAATGTTTTTGTGCATAAAAGTCAGAAATGTATTTTGATAGATGTCCGTGTTTGCGTAGGGACCAACCGATATATCTCAGAGATTTTGGTTTAGCCAATAGTGAATTTAGATGATTAATTCTGAAAACCCACTAGCCAGTTATCGGTAAAATAAAATTACAAACAATGCTACAAGTAAAATATTACATTTCTTTTTAAACTTTAGCTGTAATGTACAATTGACCAGAAAACTCTCCCACTCTGTGCTCTCGTCATGATATTTCGCAGCTTATCAATCTGAAATCTCAAGGCAACAGTTTTTTAATCTTTATTTCTATCATGAGATATGAAGCTTTTAAATATCTAATTAACTGTTCAAATTAAGATAACTTGCAATTATTTCGTTAAGAAAAAATTGTACATAATTATATAAAATTTACTTGTAAGTGTGATAAATCGATCTTGAGAATTAATTTTATTACGACTCACGCCTAGTGATCCAGTGGTAAGTGGTTCGAGCTCCATTCTAGGTGACCTTCAAGTTAGTCTTACTTTAATAGAACAAGCAATAAGCTTAGTTTGAAAATATGACGAGACACTTATTCCATGTTTGCATTTCTATTTTAAAGAAAGAAAATTGTTTCGATTTTTTCTTTTTTTTAGGCGTATATTCTTTTTCGGCGTTTTTCAGAGAAATGTTAATTAATATATATGCACGTGTACAAACATTCAAATCACGAGTAGAATTTAAAATTAATGCTTACGTATCGTTAATTAATGCTGGTAGATCTTTGATCAAAAGAAAACATTTGCCGTGATATGCTTTCACATATTTATATTCTAATTTGAAACGGTAGTTCTTTGGATTTTTAGAATTATTTTTCATGTTTTCGTGGCCGACGCGATAATCTATACATGTGACGAACTTCCGTCAGATGCTTTGTCTTTTATTAATGTAGTAGTAACGTATCAAGGTAGGCATTTAACTGGGGATTGTAAATCTGAGAATTTTCTAAATTTGGTTGTTAAGTGCTAGGTGGAACTGGCTCCCTGGCTGCTTCTGCTCTGCCATATCAATTATAGAATGACGTGACAAATGATGGCCGCATTCAAATGAAAAAGAATTCGGTGGATCACTCGAGGCACAGCAATTTATTTTTTGTTAAGTTTTCTTCTATTTTTCAATCAGCTTATTTTCCATTTCCATTACCAATTACCGAAATTATTGAACAACGACCCTATTTTTTTTAAATTTGAATTTTTATGTATATGACTTTTACTACCATAAATTAATTTACAATTTTTTTTTAAAAATAACACAGTGTCCCACCGAACGCTTATCTGCAGACCCACTATTGCTCTCTCATACTCACTTAAACTGAATTCCTCGTGGAAACATTATATTATATTATAAATAAAAATAGATCATTGTTTTAAATCACGGTATATTGATTAATCTATATATTTATTTCAGTGCCAATAGTCCCTTCATATGGATACAACGTAAACTAAAAATTATAATTAAAATAACAGGCCAACAAAAATATATAAGTTGAATAACTAATAAGGATTTTATTGATGTATTGCCATCCACACTGTAAAAACTGCTCATGAAGATTACTAAATAATATTATCTTGTTACTTACGTAGAGGTAACAAGTTTAATATTAATGAATGATCAATTAATATTCAATTTGGTATAAACAATAAACACTCTTTTTAATTTACCTAACTATAACTAAGCCCTGATAATGGATCCTGCAATGGGATCCGAAACGTCGGCCAGAAAAGTCTTAATAACAATAATACCCCAGAAGACACAGACCAGAAGATTCTAATATGTTGCTTATCTTACTGACGAGACGTGTATAGTGTCCCATAGCTATTTTTGATATCTTTGACTTGAGATGAAAAAAGTATATTTTCGGATCCTACCGGTCTATAACTAGAGCTAAACTATAGGTATAACTAGCTAATTACTTATTCAAATCCTAATATATTATTTCTAAAATAAAAAAATATATATTATTATGAATATAAATAATATTACAAGAATAAAACCGACTACTGTGATGCACCCGGTTCTCTATAGGAAGCGATAATATGCAACCAGCGTTTTTCGAAGCACCCGACTTTCAAAATCGTACTAGCGGATAAAACACCACACCACCTCTATGCGTCCCCTACCTATTATGGATAGGGCAACTATTAACGAAATATTATTTTATATTTTGACCGTTTGATCCTCTACGTCAGAAATCTCTATTTTGTTGTGATATATGGTAAATATATTACTTAAGATTAACAACAAAAGTACATATATTTTTTAACTTCATCACCTGTACTACTATTGTAATCTAAATAATGATTTGTAAAATAAAACACCATTTTTTACGAATAAGTTTAATAAAATTTAATAAAAATTATGATAATGATTTCAAATGTATAAATTATGAATTGCATTATATTTAGAAAAATGGTATTCAAATCAAATAAATAAATAATCTTTGTCAAAAAGGGAAAATGATTTTGTAGTGACACTATTAATATAATTGATAGCAATACACTGTTTTCACTAACAAGTAAGTGGTGAAAATGAATTACATTATTATTTATGAAATGATCAGAAATAACTATGACAAAGAAATTATTCTAAGCCAATCTAGATTTTCTTCTAAAGCATTTTATGGTAATATGGTGTGTAATATGGTATTTTATGCGCGTCAAGCCTTTTAGAGGTTTATCGCAATCTTTGGCAGTCTAGCCTATTGGCTTCCATTTCAAGGAGGTCTTAATCTTTAGCTGATCTCAGATTGTCATTCACTTTGACGCTTTTCAACATTTGTGAACGTCGGTCAGAGAGGTCAGAGGTACACAATATTTTTTTCGAAATCTTTGCAATTTTATGTCAAGCTCTCAGGCTTGGTGAGGTTAAATTAATTAGAGTTTTTCCTTGCGCTTTCTTTCATCTTTAAGTTCATAGGATAGTGCAAAAAAATATGAAGTACATAAATTCTCGGCCTTACTGAGAAAACGTAATGAATTCAAGAGGGTCGACCTAGAGGTTTTCATAATGTCACTAGCGTAAATGACCGCTAAATATGATAAGCTTAATTTCTAAGAGAGAAACATTTTTATTAAATGAAGAACTAATGTAAAGCGGATTTAGTATAATCTTAAAGAAACCCTAGAACTTGAGAAACAACAGTTAAGAGATAATGGTAAAAATGGTTTAAGATACGAGTGCTCAAGCACACATTCGGCTAAGATTGCAGTTTTCAAGGGAAACGGATTGAAAAATGTGAATATTTCATTTTTGAGTAGATGAGAAATGTTCTCATGTGAACATGACGAAGTATTACCAAGAAAGAAGGTAGTGTACAATTCTCCCTGCTTATGACACTCACACAATTTCGGAACATATAATCTACTAGGTGTTCGTACCCGGCGTTGCAAGGGTTGAAGATCAAGATGAAAATAAATTTGTGGGGGGGAAACAAAGTCTCTGAATAAAATATTTTTTCCATTTAATCAAGGCTGGGGTGGATAGGATATCGGGGGAAGAAATGTGGCCTATTTTATCCATCGGGAATATATTTACAAAATTTGGATCCAATCAGTCAAGCAGTGTAGATATGTACTGAAAATGTATCTGGGGGAGGGGATGGATGAGAGGGGGGAGGGGAAATGTCACCTTTATTACCCGACTGGTCCTAAAGAATAAATATACAAAATTTGGGTCAGATCGATCAAACGGTACAGATTTGCATGGAAAATATATCAGAAGGGGGGTTAACGGTGAGAGAAAAATGTTATCTATGTTACCCACCGGATCCTTAAGAATACGTGTCAAAATTTGAGTGAAATCGGTCAAACAGTGTAGATTTGTATAGAAAATATATCTGTGGGAGTGGGTGGAGTAGGGAAGGAAGGATAATTGTCGCCTATATCCTATATTACCCACCTAGTCCTAAAGAGTAAGTTTCCAAATTTTGAGTCCGATCGGTCGAACGGTACAGATTTGCATTGAAAATATATCAGAGGGGGAAAGGGATAAAAGGAGAGAAGTGGAGGGGGGGAATGTCGCCTATGTTACCCGCCAGATCCTAAAGAATATGTTTGCATATTTTGATTCCGATCGGTCAAATGGTACAGATTTGCATTGAAAATTGACTGAGGAAGGGGTAAAGTAGGAGGGGTAAAATATCGCACCAATTAATACTCAGTTACTATTAGTAATTTTGACTTATTGACTCACAGTGTGTTGGACCTCTCAAATACTTTTCATGAGGGAATTTTTCGGAAAACTGACATATAATTTTTTTTTTTTTTTTTAACGTATTGGGTAATTCGTAGACCAATTATAGAGATCCACGGCATTGAATTTTAAGTCAAGCAATAAAGAGAACATATCTTAAATAGAGGGATAGGAGTGGGAGTTAGAGGGGGAAGTGGAGTAAGGTGTATGGGATTGTGACTGAGTGGAGTGCGGATGTATTCTGTGCGTGACGTTGTACACAGATAGGTGTGTGTATGATGATAGTCGGTCTCAGTTAATCCGGTGAAGATATAGAAACTAGTAATATAATATAAGCGGTTTAAATACGATTTTTAAGAGCTGAGATGTTGGTATTAAATATATCAATGTCTTATTTAGGATAATTTTACTTGTGTATTGATGACATATATTATTTCCAGTGCGTGCCCTTGCCTGGACTGGGCTTCAGACGCGGCTCCTACAAGTGCGTGTGCAGGCGCGGTTTCTACTTTCCCGACGTCACGGCTGATCACCGCTTCTACAATGGGACTGTCATTGAAGAGGAATACGAGAAGCTGATGATGGTAAGTTCATATCACGTTTTACGATTTAATATTATTGTTATAATGAAACGGTCACGTATTACCTTTCTTCTGAGAGTTTCAATTATAATGATAAGATTTTAAATGAAATAACCTACAATAATATATTACATTTACCTAATTGTTCCGAAATTACAAGACATGATTTTGGATCGAAAATTTAAAAAACAATGTTACCTACAAATCCAACCTATCTCAAATCTATAGAAGAACATCTCGATGTATTTCCTTCGATCATGACCGGATAACTACAAAATCATACTCCGTTAAAAAGAGAATATAATATACATACACGGGATCTAAAGGATTTTTTGGCTCAACTTTCATAATTGTTGACAGATTTCTATCAAACTTTTATGAAAAATGGCCTGATAAATATCTCAGCAGACTTGAAGATGGTTTAAATATGAATTTAAAACTAATGTATTGGTAATCATGCAGGTATTAAATGTAAAATTATAACGAAATTAAGAAGTAATGAATAAATTAATAATACATTTATTAAATTTGAATGAAAAAAAATATTAAAAATATTATTTATTAATTACCTGCAAGTTATTTAAATCAATAAAAATTTATTGATTTAAATAACTTGCAATACATAAATATTTTTTTGTTATCCTGACGAAGAAGCCATTGGCTTCGAAACATGTTGAATTTTTTCAATAAATAAGTGGTTTTAACAAAGTTAATTTATATCAATTATATCAATTAAATCATTATATTTTGCAAGAGGAATTACAGTGAGTCCTTAAAAACGTGTGAAACGTGTCATCATTTAAACTAGATCACTCCAGGTGAAGAGAAAGCTCTCTCTGATCCTTTACTTACTTAACATCATGCTGGAGTATAGACAGAGAGGATAGAGCGCCACACTATTTTGTCCTGACATACAACTCTAGCCCTATCCACATTCATACATCTTCGCATGCAAGCTTGTCGGTTGTTAATTAAGGCTTCTAACGGGTCCATCTTCCAGTATCTGGTCAATCTGGTAATGTTACGTCTTTCGCATATTTCTCTTTCCTTTCTTTCTTTCTGGCATCATCAACACTTGCATTTTATATTTTTCTTACCACTTTTTCCTCATTTATTCGCTCAAAATTCCCAAACCATCTGAGCGACCCATTTTTAATTCTATTAATTATGCTAATAGTTATGCTTTAATTCATTGCTAATATCTTCATTATTTACCCTATCATAAATAGCTTTCCCACAGTTTGATCCTTTACTAGTTGGCTAAATTGGTGTAAAAAAGAAAGAACTCTTACAATTTCTTTGCAGACAACCATGAAACAAATACACTTAAATTCAGTCATACAATTCTATATGTTGTAATATAATTACTTTATCGTAAAAAAAATATTTTTTTATACACAAAAATATCGGTTTTGGAAGTGTATTTAGTTAAAATTTGACTATTGAGTTTAGGCGTATTTACCATAATTATAATTAACCGATTAATCAAAGCCCGTATGCGTATCCCAATCAGGATAATGCTTGCAAATTATTATTCTCTTTTCAAAAGATTTTCATCTACTCAACATGTATGAGTACGTTAAAGCACACAATACCTACACAATAAACACAAATATATTAACCATATGTAAATTGCAAAATTATTCCTCGAATTATATCAAATTTTATATAGTCTGTTCGTGACATGGTGCGGCAAAGAGTCAGGAGTGCGTATTAATTAATATTTCATCTGCTCTCTCGCTTATGAAAATCGCATTATGGTGGTGAGCAGTATAAATTTATTAGAATAAATTATCTTGCTTTGTCTAATAAAGGCATACCTTAAATAACGGCGGAGGCAAGTTTTATTCCGTGTATCTTGTCCCTCATTTCACTTCATTTCGTATTCTCCCATTTTGACTCCACTTCCCTTCTCTAAAGCTTATATTATGCGAGTAACACGTGTCGCGGTCATTACGCGCATAATATTTTTTGCCATAAAAATTTATACACT
The DNA here is from genome assembly GCA_016648135.1 of Agrypnia vestita. Lineage (NCBI taxonomy): Eukaryota > Metazoa > Arthropoda > Insecta > Trichoptera > Phryganeidae > Agrypnia > Agrypnia vestita. The sequence continues at coordinate 109,873 of JADDOH010005235.1, read as the reverse complement.
TTGCGTCACGAATATTCTAGGCTCCAACTTAACTCAAAATACAATGCGGCATGTTTTTTCAATTGAGCAACTATTTCATCTTAGCACTTCTCAAAAAACAAAGGGAACTTAATCATCATCACTAAATCGACTTTGGTCAATCACTCACTATATCTCATTTCCTCTTCTTCCGCCTCTAACCTGATTCCGAACTCCTCACTCTTTTTCCCTCATCGCTATTCCCGTGTTACTTATTTTCTTTTTTTTTCTTTTTAAAAAAAATAAAGATGCGAACACGGAATACGTGTACATCAATATTCTTACTATTTTCAAATTAAGCTAAACGCTATGAAAATAGGACTAACTTGCTGGTCTGGAGTGAGATTCGAACCTGTGACCTTTGGATCACGAGGTCAAAGTCCTAACCACAAGACCAACAAGCTACTCACTAAGTTATTAATTCAATTCTTCTTATAGTTATATTCTTATATTATTCATATTCAGTACTTTACCATTATTTTATTTTAATATTGTCTGTTACTTATTATAAATTAACTTTAAAATATGATCTTATCCAACCTTGTACTTAATTTATTACCGTGTGATTTTCAATTGGTTTATACAATTTACACTATGCTCTAACATTAAAATTGACTCCTTTTAATATTCTTTAACAGATAAATTAGCAGCAAAACACTTTCCTAGTTACCAAATAGCCGGTGGTTCAATCCTTGCCCACGTAGAATGCTCAGCTAATTTTATTATACTAGTGATATTATTCTACACTTTAAGGGTAGGAACCCATCTTCATATTTGTGACGTCCATGTCCTGCCTGTCAAGGATTCTTCTTTCGGGAATTCCGGGTCTCAAAATAATACGCCGAAATGTCTCTACAAATTTATTGCGATTCGAACTCAAGTATAACAATATTCGGTATTATTTGGTTGCGTCTTTGCTATACAAGCCTGTGCTTTTGAATAGCGCGCGCGCCGCACCGCGTAGCAATACTCATGCATTTTCAATCCCTTTCACGCACTCATGTAACTCATGCACTCATATAACACTCATGTAATAATATTTAACGCTTTATGTACATATCTTGTAAATTAATGACTCAAGGGTATCTGAACACTGACTTTTAGAGGTTGTGGTTGGTTATATAATTTAATTTTGGATTAAATAAACAATTTAATAATATCGTCGCTGTATATATAATAAAGCCAATGTGCCGTGTAGTATATTCTGAGATGAACTAATCAATTTGACGTTCACTTGGAAAGTCTGCCTAGTAATTATTTAAAATATTTTTTATAAATGCAGTCTGCGCAATTATTTTTTATAACAGTTTCATTCGTTTATCTCAAATTGTACTAAAATGGCACATAGAATTAATTATGTATACAGCGACGATATATATATTTCCTTCGTTTTATTTGATTTACTATTTTTAACCCTGAGTAAATTTACGAAATTGAATAACAAAGATATAGTTCTTCACGTGGGATTTTAAAAACTTGTCTTCTACTTTGGTGTGGAGTGACTGGTCAGAATTTCCTAAATTAATTTACTGTTCTACTGAATGGTTTACAGAGTTTATATAAATTTTTAGATTTCCATTTCTCGCTTTTCTGTTTATTAAAATAAAATTTTATTAACATAAAGTATTCTGTTTTTTAACATAAAATTATAATTTCTTGAGTGTTGGAATAGAATTTTTACTAATATTCACTTGAAATCATGCAAAAATAAAAAATAAAAACTAATATGTTAATTGAATAATGTAATACCTTTTTATGTTAAGTAAATAAACCTATCATCATCCTTCCTATATATATAAATTAAATAAATATAAATATGTTAAGTTGTTAAGTAAACTTTGCAATTAAAAATACCCCTACATGGCAAAAAAAGTCTCAATAATTTTTTTATTTTTTTAAGTTACATAGAGTTAATTAAATTTTATTTTATACTAGTCAATTAAAAATATAATTAATAGATATTTTTTTCATCGTACCTCTCCAAAAAGAGACGAACTCTTGTGCTTAGGGAAGGTAATTAAACAAGTAGAAAAAAATGTCTCAATGGAATAAAAAAGCATTTGAATTTAATTTTCCTCGGAAATAAATTATTTTTAAAAGTGAAAATGTATTTTACTATTTTTTTATTTATTCAATTCCACAGAAATGGATAATATAAAACATTAATAGAAATTGGCGGTGTTTTTATAATTTTAATTAACACTCGAAATCCATTTTGATTAAAAATAAAAATATGATAGGCACACAACAAAGCACAAAGAAAAACTAATTGTGCAAATTATCTTACTTTTCTCCTTTTATCCGCTAAGTACCGTCGATCAGTTAAAATAATTAAGTTGAAGTAACTCCATTAAGAAGGTAAATCGCGCACTTCGTAATTCCAAAAAAAATTAACTCCTTGATTTTTTACATTCACTCTAGCATTGTGTAAGAGAAAACAAAAGTTTGTATTATGTTGAAGTAATGAGAATCTCAGCATTTGCTTGTTTCATGAAATTTCTGGAAATAAAAAAATATTCCTCGCTTGTGTAAACGAACAGGGTGAATTATTTATTTAAGTCAACGTCTGCTTATTTGTATTTTTCTGTAGAAATGCCTCATGACTACATAGCAAGTACTACAAGTTTTAATGGAATTAATTATCTGGAACACGACCAATTTTAAATAACCCTCCAGGCATGAAAAAAAATGGAGTATAACCTTTAAATAAGGTTACTTTTCTGAAAGTGAATTATAGTGAAACACTGTACGGACATTTATTTCTTTGTGCTGGCAACCCAGTGAAACAAAGTTCTAACACATATTGTATTAATGCCACCTTCTACTTCCACTATTATACTTAAAAAATTCTGAAGAGCACTTGTCAAGGAGAGAGAATTTATGTATTAAAAAAATAACACAAGACAAACTGGGAGACTATAATATACAGGGTGTAACAGAACTAGTCCACAATAAAAGTCGAAAATCTTCAAGCAACCGTGACCTAATATCAATAGTTATTGAGATATGCAATGTCAGATATATATATTTTTAAATATTTCTGAGACATTTTTTGCCAAACGTTAAACTATTATTGCTGTTACTTATATCGATTATTAAAAATTCATCCGTTTCAATACAAGTCAAATATAATTATATTCATCATTTTATTTGACTTGTATTGTGTTTATTTTATTAGACTTGCATTGGAACGAATTTTTCATAATCGATATATATGTAAGTTACGGTAATGATACTTTATAAATACATATTAAAAATATGCCAAAATATTGAAAAAAATTCAAACTTTGACATTGTATATCTCCATAACTATTGTTATTAGGTCATGTTTGCTTCAACATTTTCGACTCGTAATCAAGGCAGGAATCACTTGTTAAGTATCGATAGTTTAAAATACTAAGTGGGATATCCGAAATACCAAAATATTCAGGGAATCACATTTTTTGTTTGCAATACCAAATACATTCATCTCTGAAATGAAATTTTAGATGTGTCTACATCAACTCATTTTTATTTTTTATTATCTATATATTTTTTTAAATAGAGATAAGAACACAGAATACATATCGTTTAATTTTGAAGAATCACCGACCACTGGATCACTATTATTCGCAATTTTTAAATAAAATTATTAAAATAAAACTTAAACTTAAGGCAGGATTCTACTTTGGTCGCTCGAAAAAAATACTGTTTTTACTCCCTTTCTTTTAACTCGTAGCGTCTGCTTGTCTACTTGTCGTCTTGTCTGCTTGTCTGACGAAAAAATTTTGGATCAATTTTTACCCTTTTCTCGTAATCCAATCGAGCTGAAACTTTGCAAGCAGACTCGTGGCGACGAACAAGAAGATCTATCAAATTTTCGTTAAAAAAATTTAATACATTTTTGAATTTTTCAATTTTTTAATGTTTTTTTCACACAACTTACTAAGTTGTATGAAAATATTTCAACGCGTCTGGTAGACACGGAACCTGATTTTAGTATAATTTTGGCTTTTTGGAAATTTTTTATTGCTCCCTTTCATAGCGTCGCTCGACCGAAGCCCAACGCGTAGATTAAGCGCCAAACCAGTTTCCACTAGTAAATGAGAAAGGGAGTATAATAAAAACTTGGTTTTTATGGGTTACTTTTTTTATGATTCTCTTATGAGTGTTTGACCTCAATGTCCGGCTCAACCTGTCCGGCTCGAGGACCAAAATGTTTCTACCAAACCCGGGCCAGACGAAATATGTTCAATCCTCAGACTAACATTTCTCTTCCCGAGATCGGCTTTGCAAATTACTAAATTTACCGATTCTAAAATTCGCGCGAGTGAATTAAAACAATTTTATAATACAGATCAGGTATAAAAAAGAAGAATTACGCGAAAAGTGGCTTTATCAAAGAATACACGAGTATCAAAGACATGGCCACGACGAAGTCTAGCGTTAAAAGAGAAGAGAGCCCAAATCATCGATAATTTTCCTTTTATACCTGTCACTTTATTTATTTTCAAACAAACATCAGAACTCCCTAGTTACATTTTTTTTCACGTTCTGGTTTCAAATTTTCTTGATAATAATATATCGAGTACTTGCTCGTTAACAATAAATAAAACACATTCTTTATTAATTCAAACAAATATTCATATAAAATCAATTCAAATTTATAAGACATTTTTTTTTATATAAAACACTGCCAAATTGTTAAATGTATATTTTGGTGACGAAACAATGAGGTTATGAATAAAATGATTGATGTAGGGTTTGTTAGGCATAATTAAAACACTCTTGAAATACATTAAAAATATATATAACAAAAATACAATTTTGTATGATAATACTCGATTAGTAGGTGGGTCTGCGCTGGTTTTGAAATTTCAAAAATGGGAGAAAAATTGTAAATTTTTATGTTAAATATATTACTAACAACCGACTGTACTAGAATTATTTTTAAAAAAATCAATTTTTTTGACAAAAAGCAGTGAAAAAAAATATGTGACCAAATATCTATATCAAAAATCCTATTTCAGTCGGTTTCTAGTGATATATTGAACCTAAAAATTCAAAATTGTATTAATTAATTATTATTTTATTATTAATTCAAAGTTTTAGATAGCCCGTTTTTAAAATTTACACAACATCGCAGACCCACCTACTAATCGAGGCGTTGTATTAAAATTGTATTTTCGTATGTTAAAAGTGCATTAAATATGTGTATGTCTTAGGCCTAATAAACCCTAAATCAATATCTTATTCATAATCTCATAAAAATATTTTTTTCGAGCGCTTGAATAACACCCTGCCTTAACATTAATTTTTAACCGCGAGTAAAATCTACATGGTTTAAAAAATATTAAAAATAAACAGTATTGCATACTTAACTATTTTCGTAACTAAATTTTAAACATGTCACTTTATACTTGCCCGTATTGCCCCTCTCGCTTTCCCATGGGTAGCAGTGGAACAGCCACTTTAGCATTAAAAAATGCCAAACTTGGGTGGCGAAAGTGTAGGGCCGATATGGGAGCTATTGCTCATAGAATGGCCTTGGATGTATGTTTGTGGTGGGTTTCCCTTTTCTATTGTACTCTACAAGTAAACTCAATATTAGTATTGTACTACTTAATGCAACCAAACTCGAATATCTATATAAATCCTTTGACCGCCGTACATACTAGATGAAGATTTACTTTACCGTTTAATTTAATTAAAAACAATCAATACCTAGTACGTCGTTTTCGTTTTGAAATAAAAAGTCTTAATTTTTACGTGAACCTATACCTACAGTGATCAAAAATGTCTAACAATTGGGCAGCAGAAATACATTAATTTATACATACAATACTTTCTATAATATTTTCAAAGTAATTTCCTTGGTAATGCATACATTATCTTATAGATTCAATTATTATTTCAAATATTTATTGGATGCATCTTTCGGAATGGTGCTCAGCTGGGCCGTCGCGTTCCACATAATGCCTTCTCTTGATTCGGATCGGGTCCCTTTCAGCGGAATTTTAACTTGGCGAATAGCCAAAAATAATACGGAGCCATTTCGGGAGAGTAAGGAGCCTGACAAATTAGAAAAATGTTGTGTTTCGCCAAGAAAGCTTGAAGAGATGCAAAGAATTGTGATGGAGCTGGTCCATTATTAGTATTATTAGTCCACCAAATTTTGGTCAATCATATTGTTATTCCGGCTTGTTGTGAGCTTACTTGGACGCAGGTTTATCTTTGCCAAAAATCTGCTGTATCTTACGAATAGTTTGCACTTGGGTGTCGCCAAACTTTTGGCAAAATTTAATGTTATATTGCTGCTCAAGTTGTTTATGTATTAATGTACGATGACGAACGGATCGCTACCATCGCACACGGGTCGGGGTTAGAAAAAATACTTTCCTTTCCAATCTCCACCGATAATGATTAACAATATTCTGACACCCGAGATACACTGGAACTAAGCTAACTCTACACAGTAGACAAATTGTACTTGCAGTTTTCCTGGTACGTCGAGTGCCGATTAAATCCGCAATTCTCCTGGCGTCGTTGAATCCGGAACAGTTAGTCTGTCTCTTCCGGAAGGCTAAGTTGAACTGAATTTGAACACACGAAGAAGAATATCGGTCCTCACCGAAAAAATGACACTGATCGCTTTTCAACTGTAACTGGGCGGATTTTTAAAAATTTGAATCCTGGCTCGCTGTTGGCGCAGAACACATCGGGTGCCAGCCCGGCCAATCAAAATCATGGCGCGGCCCGCGCGCGGCGATCACGAAACAATTAACAACGGGGTAATTGTCAGCAACTAACTCTTTCTACGAGCGAAAAAAATTTCCACATATGCATGAATATCTTTTACATATCTCCACCAGATGACAGCTCCTGTGCTTCATTTGTTTGGGAAATGATTCAAAATTTGGAAAAAGATTCGGAATAGCAGAATTCGATATTATTTGAAGACACAACGTATACAAGAATAGATGAGAATAAGTTTTGAGTATGCGGGTGTGGCGATAAAAAAAAAGTTAGGTAGAGAATAAAGTTCTATTCGTAGGGAGGTATCACAAAAAAACATACATGTCTTATTTTTTCGTACAATGACGAACCAAAAACACGTTGGTAAGTGTTTTTTTTTATTATGTCAGTCTCTTAAGTTTTTATGTATCCCTTACCCTCTTAAAGTTATTGTGAAAAGAAATAAAATGATTTCATTTATCACAACGTTTACTTAAAATTAAAATTGGAAGTACAGACTTTAATTAACACAGACAAAAAAAATCTTATATTCATATGAATATCAAAAAAAATTGTTTCCAAAAGAGCATTAGAAAATTCATAATAATTATTGATATTTAAACATCTTAAGCGCCCCTTCAAATATTAAAATTTTTATTTCTTTTACCTTCATAAAAATTATTGCAATTACAACAAATTACTTTGTAAGCCCCCGAATTTTTCAAAGTATTATCCTTGATCGTATTAGTTCCCAATTAGTTATTAGCCTTTTTTTGTTTTCTACACTTCCATTTTTATTTTTCGGTATACATTATATACTAATGAAGAGACCAAAGGGATGAAACATGTTGATTTTACATTAAATAGTGGTTGTATACATTGCGTTTTTTTTTTGTTTCTTTTCTTTTTACTAAAATAAATTAAAATTCAATCAAATATTTCATTTAACTTTTGAAACCATTATATTTGATTTGAAATAAATGCAGCTTGGCAGAAGATGCCGTCTCAAACGTATAGATTAGAATAAAAATTATGTAAAAACTTATTTTATTTTTATGTCTTAGGGGAAGAAATAATATCCAATTAATTATCACGATTACATTTATAAATATAAAGCTTCTAAATACGTTTTCTCGTAAAATATATGCTTCAGGCACGTAATATAATATTCAATAAATGGCTGTGATGGTTATTTTTAATTCTTCCCTGAGGACCCGCAGGAAAATTTCACTGGCTGGGTAAAATTACAAAATAATTGCTCTGATTTTTTCACAAAACCCTTTTAAAGGGAAAAAAACGTTGTATCCAGATTAAATATCTTACTATTTTAATTAATCTTTGTTATAAATATACAATTGAGTTAAATTTTTAGAATAAATTTTTAATCACTTATTCGATTTAACAACATTAGAGAGACGCAATCCCTCTCATTAACAAATGTTAATTACAAGTATGTATATTAAATACATTTTCAATAATTGCAAATTATGTTATTAATATTTTTAATATTTAAAGTATTAACTTTGCCGTCAGACATTTTAACAAAATGTTATTAATGTTAGTATACAACCACTAAAAATTACTTTTTTGTCTACCGGTTTCGAGACGTAACCCGTCTCTTTGTCAGTACAACCACACATTAGCATGTAAATATCACTACACACCACAACCATAGTATTATTTACATACCAACATCTTCATAAAATACATTCCACATGCGTGTTACTCTAACTAAAGGCTAACTGCACTAAGTTTCTTATCAAAAAGGATTCAGGATTCGAGTAAAGGAGAGAGGGAGAATCAAAACAAATAACTATTTAAACTTTACGAGGACTTTACAATTAAAAGCCGTATTTAATCTCGTTGTTCACACACGCTTAAAAAACGAGGCACGTCAAATAACGAAACAATAACACAAATATGATAAATTCTTAGATCTTGAATAAATACAGGTATAAGGTCAATTTACAAGAGAATCCTTTAAACTTGAGAATATTTATTTACTTTATTTTATAATGTGAAAACAAAATTATTTTCTAAAACTGCTTTAAAACATTTTTAACTTGAGTCAAAAAATTCCTGGGTGACCAAATCCTCAATGTCGTGTATTCAATAATATTATTTTGACAAATTAAAAATATATATATATTTATTTCGTAAAAAAATACGATATATACTTTGGACCAACAATATTGTTAACAAAGATATTTGCTGGAAACTATTTTTTTTTACTTATAAAATCTTTTTTTTTTTACTTAATTGTTTTAATATTTTACCATTTTTAGGAGATCGCCAGTCTGAGAGTCAAAAATTTGTATAAAAATATTTGCAAGGCGTTGATTAATAATTTGTATTTTTTAATGGCATTTATTAAAGAACACATTAAATTATTATTTTATTATAAAATAAAAATGAAAATGGTCATGTCCATTTTAATGGAGCAAATTCGCTGTAACTGAGATTCTTACTTTTCCGGGTATGTGTTTATCCAAGACAGAAGAAAAAATGTTTGTATACGGGAATGAAACATCCATAATGAAGCACACAAATTTTTAATCCGCTGGGCCATTTTTTAATAAAAAGTGTTTAAAAAAAATCGGAATTATTTTTTTAAATCGCTAACAATTTTACAAAACACTTTTTTTTCAAACCAGATGTACTATGTGCTCTGGACGTGTTTAAGATATTTAATTTCTAAATAAGTACATGATGTGAGGCGGCCATTTATTTTATTTTTCATTATGATAATATTTCAACGTGTACCTATATCTTTATATTTAAGTGCCAATAAAGGACAATTAAAAATCATCTCCTTTCAAAAAATCTCCCAATATCTACCTAAATTTGAGGTATAATCATTTTATTTACTATTAAAGTAAACGTTTTCAAACTTTGGGTTCCGGCGTTTTTCAACCATATTCAAATGTCAAATACAAATTATTTGTTATAGCTAGACCGCATTCAAAAGAACGTGCGCAAAAAATATGTGTGTTATTACGATGCGAAAATGAACACAAAAGAAGTTTTTCTAGTAAGTAACTAACCTTTTATAAACTAAAAAATATATATTTATTTGGAATATCATATTGAGACTTGTAATACGGGCTTGCCAAGCAACTTTACCCGCTTTCTTCTTATCGGACAAAGCTAGGGAATGGTCTTTTGATTGTGGTCGACCTTTATAATCTAGAAACATATTTTTTATTTTATCTAATTAACCGTGAATTTTTAATTTAAATTCAATATTTTTGATAATTATTATTTATTCTAACTCATGTATGTATGCCGACTAATTTTTCTATACTAAAAATAAATTTAAAAAATACATATTAAATAATAAGGATAAGGATAATTTTAAAAAAATCTGGTGTTTATGTATTGATTTGTAATGATTGTGATTATTTTTTCATATGAAAAACGTGTACAAACTTTGAACTAAGAGTTAAGAAACAATTAAAGGGTTTAAATAGCAATAATTATTCTGAATTTCCTATCCATCCTTTGGCTATGGATCATTCTTTTGATATTAATAAGGGTTTACAAATTTTACATACAAATTATTCAGAAATAAAATTAGAAATTTCGGAAATAAGAAAAAGTGTTTATAGTAAATTGAATATTATAAATAACCAGGTCCTTTTTACAAATAGTTATCTTTTAAATTTATTTTCATGTTAAGGTACTTTATTATTATTCAGTTTTCCATATAAAACTTTTTTAATATTTTTATTGTCTTTACTTTTCTACGACTTTTTAATTTAATTTTGTTAGTTTACAATTGTATTCTGACGAAAGGGCCATGGGCTCTGAAACATGTTAATATTTTCAATACAAAAGTGGTGAAAACTAAGTTATTCTTATTAATTTTATGAATTATAATTTATTTCAAGTTCAAACAATTTACATAATACAAAAGTTATTGTGAAACGTCATTGAACGATACAATAAATCAAAATGCACTTTACATATTTTTTACGTATTTTAAATCGGAATAAACTTTAAATTCTTGATATCTCAGAATGAAAAGAAATTGACGACAGATATATTTGTTCTTATTTAAGATCGTATCAGCCGTGTCTGCTCCGCCCACCCCTTTTACTACGGTTCTTACTTTTGGGGTATATAAGTTGCAGGAATTGGCGGGCCCAGTTAACTTCGGGTCGCTAAAACATATTTATTTACATATTTATTTAATTATATAATTACGTTAGCCGTCCGATCGGGATGAAAAAGCGTTGTGTTAAACGAAAGCTCAAAATCCCCTTTAGGCGTACGATAGAAAGAAAGGGCAAAGTTTGACAGGTTTATGTAAAAAACAGCGGCAAAGAATACACAATGTCAACATATTTGGGCAAAAAATACAAGCAGAATTCAAGAAAAATCATGTCTACGGATAAACCTCCTCGAATCCAATAATACTTTACTCACTGTGGTAAAAAAGGCTATGACCTACAGATAAAAGAAGACGCGACCGAGGTAAAACACATACACAAAAATCCACGAGCTTCAAAATTCACAGATAAATGAAAATGATGAGCCATTATATATTTATTATTTTTTAAGGAATGTAAGATTGTTGGAATGTTAGAATGTTGGCGGCTACACTGGCCGCTACACGGCCGGTACTGCCGCCCGCAGGGCCTAGCAGCAAACATCAGATTAACTGCTAGTTATTATTAAAATTTATCTGAACGTATCAACATTGTTTCCATTCTTAATGATATTTCTGAAAAATAATTCAATTAAGCAACATTTTCTTATAGATATCTTTTAGAGACGATGTTATTTGTATGGAAAAGTATGTATTGTAAAAAGAATGTCTGTATTGGACTTTTACAGGGCTTACGACCTCTCTTAAGGCTGGCTTGAGTGTTCACCTTACACAATATAACGTTCACGACTCCACCCAATTTTGGAGAGTTCAATTTAAATTTTTTATACAACTAAGCTATCGCCATCTATGATTGAAAATTTGTCGTCTCACTTACAGGGTCAAAATACATACGGCATAATTTTTTCAATTTTCAATTTCAATCAAACAATTTTGAGATAACTCATCATGTGCCTTTTAATAATACCTACATAAATTATAATAAGAATTTATTTTGAAAAAAGGCAGCATTGATAGAAATATGATAAAGAAAACATTATTTCTTAAATTTTTATTTCAAAATAACAGTTATCCAAGGATTTCCTCTTTGAGTGAGATAAATTAACGTCTTTTAAATTAATTTGGGGTGTGACATGTGATCACATAGTTTTGCGTGAACTAAAAAATGAAAAAAAGGCTAGGGGTACATAATTTTAAAGGTACTAAAAAAATCTTGCTAATTATTTTTATAATATCGAGAGTATTTTGTCAATTTCTTGTTATTCTGTATATTCAACAATGAGAGAGTTTACAATCTGTTCTATACAAAATAATCCATATTTAACTTTGACACACTGCACGTAGCTACCGCATTTTGGTTGACAGGTTAATAGGCCAATTCTGAAGGGTCTTTAAGCTGTTATGAGCCCCATTTAATTGGCGGGTAGTTTAATTAATTAATCTGACAGATCAGGATTTACACGTATAAAATATTTAACCATATGCAAATGAATTTTCTCTCCGATTAAATATTATATGAGACATAATAATAGAGTCGCCTGCTCATGAATGTGCTGCTAATGAGTGTGTTTTGGCCAATTGATGTGACATGAAGTCACAACATCAATAATTGGCTAAAACACACTCCTTCTAATATGCTAGCAGCAACTTGAACATTTTTTTTATAAATTCTTCTCCAAACACAGCAAAATTATTTTGTGGTGACATTATATGTAATCATAATTTATAGAAATAAACTTTTTTACACCACTTTTTTTATCGGAAAAAATTCAACATGTTTCAAAGCCAATGGCTTCTTCTTCAGGATAACAAATGTAATTTAAATTTAACATTTGTTATCCTAATGAAGCAACCATTGGCTTTGAAACATGTTGAACTTTTTTCAATAAAAAAAGTGGTGTAAACAAAGTTTATTTCTATAAATTATAAAAATTTGTATACTTCCCCTGCCGGCAGTTTATGGTATTATTTTAAACCCTGGCGATTGTGCAGGGCGGAACGTGAAATAGTTTTCGTCATTGATTAGCCCTAGTATATTTTATGGTATATTTTTGACAGCCCACGAAGAAGCGGTCGGTTCGGGTTTGCTGGCCCGGGGTTCAAGGCCATCTCCGGCCGTTTAATTTGATTTTTCTAGCCGTGAATTCGAACGAAATTACGGACACTACACGAAGTTACTTTAGACAACGAAATTATTATATTTAGATCAAATTTAATGACAGGTATGTACCGAGAAAGATAGAAAACATTTTTTTCCAGTTTTTTATTCTTTTACTCAGGTTTGCGGCGATAGGGAACGAATGAACGCACCGAATGACAACGAATGAACGAATGAACAAACCGTTTCGGTCAATAAGGGTAAGATACGGTCAACGCGCTTCCCTTCGCCGCAGCGACGTTCTGCCGACGGGGGGTGTAGCCACCACAATTTAATAAACTACAACTTCAAATAGAGAGAATTATTTGTACCATGTATTGACCCGCCCTGCCATCCAAACTATCACGCAAGCGACACATGCCCAACACTTCTGTTCACAAAACATTTTTTCCGGGCGGGTGAAAATTCTTCTCTCATCATAATCAACCCGCCGAAGGCCCAATGAAATACATTTAGGAATAACGGATATCATTTTTTAATAATCTTGTGAAAAAACAATTTCAAATCCATTTCTCTACATACGGCCTATAAGTTACGTTAAATTGTACGCGATGATTGTGGACAAAAAATATGAGTGATGTATCGCCGCCTATGAACTTTTTTTATACTTGGTGAAAGGATGCGAAAGTGCTTAACATTCGAGCTAATGGATTGGTAATAATGTACAGCCAGCCGCGTGGCGCGTCGGCAAAACTCCTCGGCACCTACTCTAACACTTTGCCCGATAATGTATATATTTTTTAACATCGTTTAGGGATGTTCAAAAACTGGAATGAAATCCGCCGTCCAATACCAAGTAAAATTATATAAGTATTAGGGCTTTCAATCTCGGAGATTTTTTCAGAACCGATTTTAGGATGCTGGCGTTATCAATTCCGGAATCCCGGTGCCAGCGGGTTACTTAAATGTTATTATATTATTTTTAAAAATAACAGTTGAAACAGATGTGTTAATTTTTCATATTTTTAACGAACACGTGTGTACATTAACACAAAGTATTGTGGAAGGCAAATGAAAGCACTGGAAAATAATTATCGATTTATTAATTATTTTTACAAATTCACTGGGCATGAATTTGATTTGAACACTATTCTTTAATTCACACTCTTTCCTAATAAATCACTTGTCTGTGAAACACTTTTTTTATCACTTGCTATAATATTTCGTTCAATTAAAAGTAGTTATTTCGCTCGATATCTGTTGCTTCGAATTAATCTACGCTCTGGTAGCACTACGGGTCTCTGGTATTTTATCGGTCAAAATTCAAAAGACACAAAACCACCGCGACGCGGACTCCGCATTTATAATAAACACGTCGGTTTTTTTGATCCTCAAAGACATTTTTCCTTTAATTTTCTAGTGTTTACGGGACTATTTCTGTCGCTTTCAGACCGTACCAGACGTTTGTAAATAATTCCAGAGAGTTTTAGGGGGTTTTAAATCATTCCATAGTATTGTCTTCTTTGACATATTACAAGGGATTCCGATCATGCGTAATTTCTCTGAATTCTTTCATCGCATTACAGTATTAAGCAAAAATAAATGTAACTTCCTCTCCAAGCACAATAATTAGTCTCTTTATGTAGAGATACAGCGATAAAATTTATGTATCCTTTTAGTTTTAATAGACTAAAAAAAATATATGTACGATGAATATTAAATCAAAAAAATTAAAAATAATGCACAAAATAAAAAGTTAATGAATTATTCAACATTTTGAGACTTCAAACGCAACCTCAATAAAATCAAAATGTATTCAATTCATCTTATTTTAAGCGCTTTTTTCCCACATTAGATGAAAACCCGTTCAGATTCCAAGCTAGCAGATGGTATTGATTTTAAATCCAGGTAGCATTTCTGTTGATTTACATACATCTCGTTAAATAAGTCATTTATGGATAAATACGTAGATATTTTTAAATTTAATATATTTTTTAAATTGCTTTGATATTTTAAAATTTACTTGATTTTTTTAATTTCTTCGATAAGTTCGCAATTTTAATGGCATAAAAAATTATTGGATTATAAAATAATTACTGGGATAAATAATATTGTACTTTCCAAACAATTGATTGCTAACGAAAAAAGCTAAGGCGATGGTTAAAATGAGGTTGTGAAGCCATAGAGGAAGCAATGCCGAAGAACAGAAAATGTGAAACAAAAATTCAAAAATATAATTTGTACTTTCAAAAAATCTGCCAGCTCCTCTACCCCGGTATATTGACAAGCTCATCATCGGGATTGCGGTGCCTAGAAAAGTCCGGGATTCATTCTTGAGAACCGGGATCCCGTGAATGAAAGCACTTATTAGTATGAATGTAGTGTTAGGAATCTATTTCCTTTCGTTATTATATATCATCATCTCACGTGGCTTCAATTTATTGAAGATGATGGTTATTCTCTTCTCATGATGGTACTTTAGCCACATATACTCACAGATAGAGTAGCTTGTTGGTGTAATGTCATGACTTTTGCCTAGTGGTCTGATGGTCGGTCGTTTGAGCCCCTTTCCAGGACACCAGCAAGTTATTCCTATTTTCAAAGTACAAGCTTTGAGCTTAGTTTGAGAATAATAAAAATATTGATTCGATAATATATATTCCGAGTTTACAACTCTTTTTAAAAAAATTAAAAAAAGATAGTTCTCCAGTTGTGAACGAAAAATTTCCCGCATCTTTCTCACAGCTATCCATTCCATTCCATATTCTTGGAGCGGACGAATTATTACCGTAAAAGCATTCCTAGATTTTCTGACGTGGTGCCATAAAAGAATATCTTGGAAGAGACTATCTTTAGGCAGTACCCAGCCTAGTTGAATGATTTTCAATGTACCCATGATTTGGTTCGTCATGCAAATCTTGCGATCCATGGTTCTAACTGGTCTACGCTGCTAATTTTCCTGCATGGCGTGATGGGCAAAGACCTGCTGTAAATTCCAGCCGCTCGCATATACGCGCATCAGAAGCCCGATGTGAGCACCACCAATACAACCAATCGGAGGCCCGACGTGGTGGACGTATTCTTCTATCTTAGAATACACATCATCCTTTTCACACACAAGCCCCTAAAATAGTTGCCTCCAAAAAAACTTCGGACCACCTTCCTATCTCAGATATTTGATAAAAATTCTTATGCCAGGGTTAAGGCCTACTCCTTGCTATCGTATAATGCAATTGGTCTACATTATAGTTTTGAAAAAAGATTTTAGTTTCAAAATATTTTGTGAAGAGTATTTTTGTTATCTTGTGATTCTAAGAGTTTTTCATAAACTTTTTATTTAAATATGTTGTTTAAAGCGTACACAATTTTTTTGTTGACCTGACTCGATTTTGATTTTACTTTTATATTCGTAGAATTTTTGATTTTGATAGTCTTTTTCTACAATTTTTTTGCTACGGAAGATATAGAGCTATTATTTCATTTCTCGATCATCCAGCATCCCTTCGGTTGACTGAACGAAACCTCTGTCATCTTATGTCCAAGAGTCTGTCCAGGAAACGGCACCCTGCTCTCGGTGGTCTGTGCGTGACGGGTCCTAATGAGTATTTTCTTCTCCATGGGATCATTGCGTCCTGTTCATGGAAGCAATATCTCCAGAGTTCCACGAAGTGAAACCAGTTTACCCTGAACAATTTGACGAGTACATATATTTAAACACTTCATTTAGAAAGTATTGGTCAAACAATTTTTTTTTTCTACAAAAGTATGTGTGGCCTATAAAGCAATAATAAAATTCATTAAAATTAAATATTTAAATTTTTCGTGCTCCTTAATTTTACATTTTTCTGTAGTTTATTGATCACTGCAAAATATTTTAATTTTAATTCGATTCAGATGTCGATTTTTTTTCATACAAATAAAGATTGTTCGAAGAAATTTTTTTCTTCTGAATGAATGCTTGAACTTTGTGGTGACATTATACAAATAAAGATGTATAGTTAAAATTGAGTTTTCATGGTTCTTCAAAAAGTATTTTATTTTATCATGTGCTTTATGATAAAAATGCGAAACTGATGTAACCTTTAGTTTATATTTTAAAATAATACTTAAACAATAATAATTTACTTTTCTTCAATTAAATAATTGAAGAATGTACCATATTTTTGTAATCTGGATTTCCGGGCCATAAATTATTCTTGAAATCACCTTATGTGTGACATCTGACAACATAACTCAAATTTTTACGATTTCAAGTCTCATCTGAAAGGTGTCAAGTATTATACTTCAAATATTTTTAATATTTCCTTGTCTAAAAATATTTAGTCATTCAATCTTAGAATTTAAATTCAAGCATTCATTAGTCCCTCTTAGTTAAGCGAAATATTAAACCGCATACAACACTTATTTGTAAAACTTTATATTCAGGGAAAACTATATAGAGATTGACCAAAGTTTTTTTTTAATAATATTTCAATCAATCAACCAATCAAACCTCAAATGGTGTTAAATATTTCTTACAAAGTGTTTCATTTTTACTCCCTTTCTTTTAACTCGTGACGTCTTGCTTTGGCTTGCTTCTCTGACGAAAAAACTTTGAATCGATTTTTAACCCTTTTCCCGTGATCTATCAAATTTTCGTTAAAAAATTTTAATAATTATTGTATAATTTTGGATTTTTCAAATTTTAAATGGTTTTTTCATATAACTCAGTAAGTTATATGAAAATACTCCGACGACATCTGGTAAACACGAAACCCGAAAATGAGAATAAGAGTATTGTAAAAACTTGGTTTTTATGAGTTAGTTTTTCATTAAAATATTGTAAATAAGGTTACCCAAAATTTTATCTGCTATTACTAAAGAAGTTGAATATTTTTCTGATTAAATCTTTTGTCCAATTTAAAAAATATTATGAAAGTAGTAAATCATTTTGTAGATTCCTTAAATTTATTACTATTTTTATAAATCGGACAAAGACACAATGCAAACAAAAAAATTGGGGTTATACTTTAAAACTAAAATAAAGAGAAAAATATGTAATACGCTCAAATTATTGAGTTGTAAAAATCTACATTGATCATTCTCGATTATCTTATCGAGTTTCATGGAAACAGAGTTTCATGGAAACAATTAACCCATACTTACATATATGTAATGTCAAATTTTTAAAATAATTGGGGTAATCAAAAACTTTCATAAATTAATGGTTCATGAAACATGTTCTTTTTGGATATTTCTGATGAGCTAGTGAGAATCGGTGGTGGCTACGTCATATAGTTGCCGCATTGCCGTCCGCGCGGTCGAGGTTCGATACTCTCTCCAGCTGTGTAATTTCGTTTTAGCGTGCCGTGAATTCAAACGAAATTATCATATTTAGATATAACTGCACACTAATTTCAAGTGCATTTCGTGGTCTCGCATTTTCACACATGACCCGCTTCATCCTCCGCTACATACCTCCCCACATGCTGTTTCTCGCTACCAAGTTTCCGCGCGTGAGCAACTTCTATTACAATAAAAAAATATTTTTATTGTAACGTCCTTTACAGTGACAGCTATTCCTCCATCTTTTTGGTGGTCTTTCCCCGTAGACGTCGTCCAGAGGTAACTTTTTTCGCTACTGTATGCACGAATAATAAAATCAAACATAATAATTTCGTGGTCTGTCTGTCTATTTACTAAACTGTAACTTCCGTAATTTTGTTCAAATTCACGACTAAATAAACGAAATTACACGAAACCCTAGCGACAGAACTACCACCGTAAAAATATTCTATATATGTATATACTAGGTCTTAGCAAAGGCATGAACCATTTCATGCTCCGTGATTTTACATGGATGTTCGGCTAGTGTTACAATAAAAATTAATGCACCAAAAGAAGATAACTTATAGATAAAACTTATTAGCTCATTTTTTCTTAAATAAAGTAAAATAATTTGTTTTCTCAATTTTTTTACATGTGTGACGCGCTTTTATAATATTTATATACGTATTTTAAAAAAATCAGTTTTTGAATTACATACAGATGATCATGTTAGAAATTATATATCCATTTTCGTGAATTATTTATTTTAACTTTAAAAATCTTAGCTGAACATATATTTGTATTGTAACAAACTAATACGTTAAATTTACATAAAAAAAAGTTCTGAAAAATCAGAAAACGCGTAGTACAGAAAGAAAGGTCTCAAAACAAATCAAAAGTTCCGGATAATAATACACTGAAGGTAGTATTTACTATCATGAGTGTGAGTAAATCTTATCGGGTTACTTATATTATATAATTCACAATATTGCCTCAACTTTCTTTTATTATTATAATTTTATTCTTTCATTATTATAATTTTATAAACGAGAAGATTCATCGATTCACTTATGAAACAAAACGTGAGTATATCGACTCGTCTTTCACTCTAATAGTACCTATTGTAACTATAAGCAAAATTACATAAAATTGCTGGGAGATTTTCAGGATTAAGTTTTCTGAGATAACGAAGAGTAATATTGTATTTATTTACGATCCCGTATATAGAAATTCTCCGTTCAACTGTGTGCAACTTTGAGCATTATTCGTTGTTTGTTACTGTTATTTTTCTTCTAAGTTTTTGCAGACTTTCACAAAAAAATTTCACTGACAGAAATTTTATAATAAGTATAATAGTAAAAAGGATGTGTACTTTCTTTTTGTGTTTTTGTTTTAAAAACACTCCAAGAATAAAAATAATGAGCGAGGTCCAGTAGGTTGGATTAAAAAAATAAACATTATTGTTAAAGTATCATTAAAATATATAACTCTCTACATTTCTAATGTCCGTCTGTAACTTGCTGGAATTACAAAAAAAAAACGCTAGTCGCTAGTGAGGTGCGGGCAGGCAAATGTGACACATCAATTAGCGTGCGGCTCAGGCTGTGAAATTATTATGTCCCGTGATATTTCACCAGTTTACGACCAGTATATACAATTAATCATTTATTATATATTATCCAAAATACTTTCATTGAATTTAAATAGATACACAACAATTAATATTATATACAACTATTTTGTATTAAAAATTATATATAAATGTTTTGTGAAAAAGATTCCCTAAAAAATACAGAGGAAGGAAAGTGAGAAGAAGAGAAAGTTATCAAATCACAAGAATAAATAAAAATAATAAAAATTAAGATTAATTGAGATAAATTATAGAAGTCTGATAGAGACGAAACAATTTATATGGAAATAATTTTAATTTAATTAATAATTGTCCTTCTGTAGACAAAATCCAGTAATTGTGTTTTCAGAACATAAACATTTGTATAAAAATATTTTTAAATAAATAAATTTTTTTTGGAATAGGTTTTTGAGGTTGAAAATTTTCAAAAAAAAAGTTATTTACACTTAACAAAAGTATTTATACTGTATCGTTTACTTTTGACGAGCCATATATGAAAATCCTTCTTTTTGAGTAAATTATTTAGATCACTGGAATGAATTTACTTATCAGTATTAAAAAATCCAAAAAAAGTAGAGATATGTAGAGCTCATTTTTATGAAATGTCTGGCAAAAAAGCTTTTATCAATTGTTTATTAAATTATATCTAATAGCCATTTAAAAACGTCCAAATATATTTTTAATTATCTTGCAGTCAAGTATTTGAATATTTGTTATCTGTTTGATAAATATAATATTATTTTTATAGGGATTTTATCATAAAAGTATTTATATAATTCTATTGCAATACTTCATGTGGAGAATACCTTCTAAATCTTTTTCCCTATCCGCAACATTACTTTTTTTATAAATATATTAGGGAACAAATAAATAACCTAATTTATATATTCAAGAACACATTCATATTTGTGAAGTTGTAATTTTTCAGAACAGAGTTCTGTGAAATTTTAAAACCAAATAAATTAATCAATTAGAAAGACATACAGAAAAATCTAATTCACGAAAAAATATTAGGTAAGGTTAGGTTAAATATAGGGTCCCAGTCGTAACCTAATATTTTTTCGCGAATTCGATTTTTCTGTATGTCTTTCCAATTGATTAAATAATTTGGTTTTAAAACCCTAATTTAATTCATGGAATTAATTATTTCATTCGATTACTGTAATACCAATTTCAAAATAAATCTAAAACGTATTTTCATAGGCCGTTACGCTTGTTAGATGACGCTCCGAAACGGAAAATTCTGTTTTCTCCCCTTGTGTCATAAAGTCACAGCCTTCCTGGAAGGGTTCGTCCCTAGTCCGCGGGTGGGAAAATTCCCTTTGCCGCACCGCACGCAAGGTGGATTATTCAACAAGAAATTACTTCAAAGCTGTTACACTTGCTTAATTTTATCTATAATGTGATGCGGCTTGGCCCGAATCTGTTTCAAATTCAGTCCTGCCTCCGATCCAGCAGGTTCAACTCTGGTTACAAAGAAATTAATTTATACACATATTTAACCGAATACCCACATCAAATGCCTTCCACCCTCGCTAACGCAGCGTCTCACTGGATGTTTAACATTCTTTATGAATAATAAAATACTAATAAATTTTAGCAACGTAAGTTAAGACTCTCCAATCTATAATGGAACATTCGCTTTATTAAAAAAATTCTAGCTCCTACTTGATACTTGTTTTATATAAAATATATACTTATATATAAAATATATAAAATAACAATATATAATTTTTACTGTAATTGCTTGTAAATTAAATATTTAGTTATAATTTATAGAATTAAACTTTGTTTACACCACTTTTTTATTCTTGAAAAAATTCAACATGTTTCGAAGCCAATGGCTTCTTCGTCAGGATAATAAAAATAAAATTTAAAAATCGAAGTATAGATAATAAAAGTATTAAAAAGTTATATATGGAAAATGAATAATATAAAGAACCTACTTAACATAAAAATAAAATATTTAGTATTGATTTGAAGGTGAAAACAAACACTTCTTATCTCAGAACAAGTATATCTGTATAGTATATCATTCTAGTGAGGTAGTCAGTGGCTGGGAGGCTTTCTACATACTTAATTATATTTATATGTATATTCGTATGCATTAAATTGTCATATGTCCAATAAACGCTGATTTATATTGAAATGATATAATATTATAATTTAAATGAGATCTAAACAATTTTCACCGTTACGTAATTACAGTAATTACACTTTTAACTCAGATTTTGTTTAACCTCAAAATCTCAAACAAATCATCAAATGTTCATTCATTTTTATTGCATGCAATAAAACAAAAAAACCAGCATGGCAGGCAGGGCTATCATAGTGTTTACTTTGCTGTCAATTGAAACATATAGCAGCAACAATTTTCATAGGTTTAATTTCTCAAAACACTCAAATCGGAAGTCATTACGTTAACAAAAAAAATAACCAAATCCTTTTTGCAAATTGTTTCCTTCAAATTTGTTTCCACATTATTTCATTCAAGTCCCGTATATTTTTGTTCCTGGTAATGCCTTTACTTCGAATTTTAATATTAAGTTTACATTATTATCTTATAAAGGGTCTACCTGGAAATTTTTTTTTTTTTTTTTAATTTTTTTTTTAAAAAAAAATAGAGATGCGAACACGGAATACGTGTCACATCAATATTCTTACTATTTTCAAACTAAGCTAAACGCTTGTGCTATGAAAATAGGACTAACTTGCTGATCTGGAGTGAGATTCGAACCCGCGACCTTTGGATCACGAGGCGAAAGTCCTAACCACAAGACCAACAAGGTACTCTAATCCAAAATGATCCACAAGGACCATTGTCCCCCAAAATATTAAATAAATTAATATATAATTAATAAAATATTTTAAAAAAAAAAATTTAAAAAAAAATATATATATGTATATATATATATATAATTAAAAAACTTAATAAAATAATTTTAAAAAGTGGTTTTATACGACGCGTTTTCTTTTTATTAATATAAACAGTGTTATCACAAAGTCATTTTGCAGTTACCCAAGAAAAAAATCTTATTATTATTTACATATTTTTATTACTCTGCTAAAGAAAAGAGATATCCATGAACCTGTTATTTAAATTACTAAAATGTAGTTATATGGTTATATACAAAATAAATTAATTTTAAATAAAATTAAATTTATTTTTATATTATGCATGCATACGTTTATTTTACTCATAATTCATTGCAGCTCTAATGCAAATTATGTGAACTTTTTTACACTTAACTGAACACTCATTTACGAATTTGAGCTTATTTAATGGTAAACATTTTCATTGGGAATTTATGGGAAATATCTATCATTTAATCTGCTATGACAAATATGATACGTTATTAATGTGCATAAGAACAATCTTATCTAGACCAACCGACCTATTTAAATGGATAATAAAATTTTTTTTAAATATATAACCTCTTCGCTATTTTTTCTAATATGGATGAGTTTGAACATAAATCATGTAACATTATCTTCCACACCTTTATATTTTTTAGCCGACCCTTTAAAAAAGTTTGGGTGGTAATGTTACATTTCCGTTTGTTTTCAAACAATCTGAAATTCCGAATAAAAAAAATTCACACTATCTACTTCACTCAATCTAGTAACATTAAGTATAGAACTTCAACTGTTCAAACTAAGCTTAGTGTTTGTAAAAAATAGACATGGCCGCAACCGTGGTTCGTGTAGGAAGAGGAGATAACGACATTAAAATGGGGAATATATTAAGGAGGACGTAATTTGTTAAATTTAGTTGGTTATTATATTACATTTACTATCTAGGAAATTTTTTACCATTTTACATTTCTTAGTCATTTAACCCTTAGCCTCTTTTGTACGCTTAAAAAATGATTTCCCTTTTTTCAATAGTCCAGTTTACTTCTAAAGGATTATGAGAAAATTCAGATAAATTATTATTACCATACCATAATTATCAATGAAATGAAGTTAGAATTAAACTGAAACTATCAATTAAAAAACTTTATAGTCTTCGCAAGTTTGTTAGTAAATATCAGAATCATTAAATGAGTCGACTGTGTCGTTGGAGTTTATTAAAATTAATATTATAAGAGGCGGTTATTTTCGTAACTGGTACCTACACCTAAATATTTGTATTTACTTAGAAGAAATATGACGCTTTTAAAGAAAAATCTAGAAAAGCTCACATGCACGCAAAGATCTATGGAGAGATGCATGCTTGGAATAAAACTAGAATAGTGGATATCACGGATCGTGTAGTGAAGTTAAAATGGCAATGGGCAGGAAGTTGCAAGGCAGGATGCCACAAGATGGACTGCCAGAATTCTGAAGTAAGTACAATATAATTTTAAAATGAAGTATACCAGGAACATTTTAAGATAAAACAATTTATAAAAATTTATTTTGGAGCAAAAATAATTAACCTACCATGGTTTCATTTACAAAAGTGAATTCATTGAACCTAATTTTCGATGATGTTATCAAATATATTAGTTAGGCCTTATTTCATGAATGCAGCTTTCGGTATTCAATTTTGAATCATCAAATGTTTGTGGTTTGTTTGAATAAACCATTGATTTCAAATAACCCCACAAAGCTGGTAGTAGCTAGAGTAGAAAACCTAAACTCCCATTGAGGTGGGTACTTTAAAAGCTTTGTTCATAGCAAGCAAGGCCAAAAATAATTGCAACTATCATATAAAAAATAACCCCACAAAAATTAAACCAAAAGAGTTAAATCATAGCTTCTTGTAGAATTTCTTTAAATTATTGATTAACCAAACTTTTCTAGCAATAAATTGATAATGAGAATAGCAGTATAACACGTGGCACCATCTTGTTGAAACCATACGTCATTCAAATCAAAGTCATTCAGTTTTGGGAACAAAAATTCTGTTAACATCGATCGATATCGCTAAACGTTCACTGTAACTGCGTTTCCAGTACTTTTTTCCCACCAATTTTCAGTTACTTTAAATGTATTATAGTCCGATGATACCACCAGGCCAAAAACTACACCATGCGGTGACCATTTGCGGATACAGAGGTATTTTTTGTGAATTACTTTCATACCAAAAACGAAAACTTTATAACCAAAAATGTGCTTAGTCCAAAAAGAAACCTTTTTTACAAATTTATGATCAATTTCATGTTAATCTAGAGCCCAATCAGCAAACTCATGACATCTGCGATGGTCAAATCGCAAAATACGCTAAATTGTCTTCGTTGAAAGTCCCAATTCATGAGAATCAATAAATTTGTATTTTCTGTGACACTAACTCTTACAGTAACAATATTCTCCTCGCTTCTTGCATTTATTAACTTTATTATTATATTTATATTTATTCATGCAATACAGTACATTTACATCATGTACCAACACACAATGTCGAAAAATGTCATTTCAATTAAGAAATTTCGACGATTTATTTGTGGTTTATCGTGAAGAATTAAAATCTGCTCAAATTTTGCAATATCTGCCGATATGTTTTCATTGAGAATTTTAAAAATAAAATCATGATGTTCTTATATTTTTGTACAAACAGAATTTTAATCCAGGTTTTCTGTTTTTGAAGTGTGTATACATATTTGGCCCCTTTGGTGAATTTGGGCCCCAAATGGTATCTAATGGCGAAATAACATTTACCACCCAGAGGGTCTAATAGTAGTACCTCTTACAGAACCACGAGGTGGTGAGACCACTGAGGCCACCCCACTGGGCCAGCCGAAAGACCGATGTTATCAGTTCGTTATATTATATATTGTATTACAACCACCGTTTGTACCAAATCACTTGGGAAGCTCTTTAGTTTTGCAGTGGTCTATAATTTGTTTTTATTTCATTTATATTTATCTTCAGTACGTTTAATGTAAGCTCCGTAAAAAAAACGTGATCTACCTTGTGTATTTATACCAAAATTTCCTCTGTTCTGGTGCAATCATTTAAATCAAAAGAGTATCGCAGTAATATTAAATCAGGATTAAATTCATTAAACAACACAAGATTAATATTTATCCAACCGGTCTCGGAAAAATCTTTTTCATCATTAAGATAATAAATATTAAACCTTTACAAATTATAATCTATTTTAAAAACAAAAATATTTGTGACACTTGAGAAAATTACCACAGTGATTATTTTCTGATTGATAGTTTTGATATAGGTATCGGTTATTTTTACACTTACCTACTTGTATTTCTGAATTATTTTTAAACTAACATTTCTTAAATGCAAAATGAATAATACAATTTTTCTTACCAAAAGTATCATTTTGCAATAAATTAATTGAAAATTCTGAAAAAACATGATTACTGAAACATAAATATTATTTAATTTTATTTATTTTTGTGCGTTCAATACGTCCTTTTTTTCAAATATAAAAATAAATACAATCTTTGAAATACCTACAATTTTGTTCATAATATAAAGTCTCAAGGTTAAATATATATTTCAATTGATTATAAACAAATTTACTTAACGATATATATAAAAATCTAAATCCGTAAATAAGTGTTACATGTAATAAGTCAATCCGATTCATTTAGAATTAGATATATAAACATACTTTAAAATTTATATTTTTTAACCTTTTTGAGAACTTTTCATATTTTTACGGAATTTTCGGTAAAATCATTGACATAATTATTGAAAAACTCGCTGTTTTATCAGCCGGAACAGTAATAGAATTCTTGAATTTTCCCAGTCAGGTCTAACCCCGGTCTAAGCCCCAATTATGCAGGGAAATACACTGACGAAAAATTGAGTTCAGACCCCGAGGATTAGGTGCTTAGTTAACTGCCCGCTGGTATCATCCAACAAATAATAGAGGCGTTAGGCCCACCGCAAGCAGGGTTGGACTATTTCTCTATATTTAAGCAGAAACATGGAAACTCGTACCCTATTTATACTTAACTCTCATAACTGCACACCAAAAAAATAGGAACTCCCATAAATCGTACGCACAACGTGAATTATTGTTATGACTTGCACTTGTGAAGGAAAGGAAGGAAGGAAAAAGTCTTCTTCCTCTTTTCTTTAATTCCCTGTTCTGAGTCATAACTTCATCTAACTGGGCATTCTTCAGATAATTCTCCACACTAGTCCAACTTGTATCGCCGGGTTGACCCCTCGCACTGTACGATCTTCATGCCCCATTATATGGCCATACCATTTCAGTCTAGAACCTGCAACTTTTCAGTAACTAGTAACACTCTAAAACTGCCCCCCGACCAGAAAAAGTTTGGTTGATTATAATATTTATTAAAAAAATAACTTGCCTTTTAATAGTTGTAGAAGGTTTCATGATGAAGGTAACATTATTTATTTAATTAATCAAAAGTTAGATAGTTTCATCGAAACCCTACTTTTTAAAAAGTCTGTTGGAGGAATAGATTAAAAATAATATTTTCTACATTAGATGGTATAATCTACTTTATTTAATGGTAAAAATTACTTAAGTTTGAAAATACTAAGAATATTATTGTGACACGTATTCCGTGTTCGCATCACTATTTAAAAATATATATATATATTAGAAAGAAAATCTAATTTGGTGATTTTTCCTGGGAGTCAATATCTTTTTCTTGAATTTAATTGCCATACAAATTCGCGATGTTAATTAATAATAATTAAACAAAATTCCTGATTAATTCTCTTCTTTATGGACGACTATCGATGACATCATAACTAGCGAAAAAATTGGAAACTATTAAGATACTTTAAAAGGAGATATTTCTGGTGTTTTCATACATTGGCATTGAGTTAATTATATTTTTTAAGTAGAAATTTATTCACTGGGCATGTTTTACCCCACAGAAAACATCAATCAAATTTGTTAACGTATACCGCATTATATTTTTCGGATTTATATATCACAATAATGAATAATAATTAAAATAATAATGTTTTACAATTCCAAATGAAATATTTGTCGTGTTTAGAACTGGAGAATTGCTTACACTAAGATTAAGCGATATATATTTAAAAAACATTTCAGAGTCAAGAAAAATATTAATTATATAATAGAATGTACCTAAAACAAATACGCTAATATATTAAAATAAAGTAAATAAAAAAAGCGGAATATTAAGAATCATAAAAGTATTTGATTAAATTATATTAATGTTCATAACCCGTCAAATACGACGGTACTCTTACATGCCGGATCCTGAAGAATATGTATTTACTTATTTATAGCCAACACCTGTGATATAGTAAATACGATTTTTATCAAAATATTTAAACTTTTTTTTTATATTTCTCCTTCCGGCAGTTAATGGTACTATTTTTAACCCTGGCGATGGTGTTGGTTGGCAAAATGGTTCGCGTCTTTGCTAAGCCCTAGTATATATTTATATTGTTTTTTCGGTACTTTTTGTCGTTCCACGGAGAGGCGGCATAAAAATAGCAACACCCGTTCGGGTTTACTGGCCCCGAGTTTAAGCCCCATCTCCAGCGGTTTAATTTGTTTTTTAGCCATGAGTACGGACGTTGCACTAAGTTACGGCCGGACAGACAGATAGACAGACAGAGAGATAACGAAATTATTATGTTTGATGGTTGCAATTTTTTTATAAAACTTAATAATCATTATTTATTCTTTTTTTTTAATATGAGAGGGTACTTTACTTTAAAATAGACACATATCGTTAAGAACAATTATATTATGTCATGCTCACATCTAGCTTTCAAATTTTTATATTTCTGATTTTAATATTCTTGAATTCTAATTCTTTCGAGTCGGCTCACTATTTTAAAGTATTATTTCGATCGTTTCTCTCTACGTAATCTATGACAGAATTAAGCAATTTTACAGGAGAGCTGTTGGTTTGGTAACTATCCGAGTTTACGTAAGAATCTTCCATTTGTACATTTGAATTATTCCATGATTTTGTTGTCGTTTCATACTTAGTACATTTAAATTGCGAACAAGAAAGAGATCAACATTCGATGGTTATTTGTTAATTTTTTACACCGGCTTACTTTGGATAAATTTAGATTTCGTATACGCCTACACACGCGCCGAAACGTTACGCATTATTAAAATATCACATTTCATATTCCAACAATATTTTGGTTTCATAACCGTGCTCCGCTTCCGGTATTTACCGCCCACCCCACCGAATCCGGCCCTGTTCCATTTCCCCACCACCCCGCCCGCCACTCCCCGCGGCTAAGGATCATGTCTGTTTTAAGTATGTGCTTAGACCCCTGTTGATAGATATCTTATACCATCTTAGGGCGAGGTATCGAGTGCTAAGTAGGGATTTTGATTAGAGAAAATAGCCGGGTATTTCGGGAACCTTTATCTTGCGGTCAGGAACTTCAGACGTAACGTAGTAATAATTGTTTTTCCACCAGCTTGCTAGGCTATGTAAAATATATACGTATATTGCTTTCAAACACTCCGTAGTGTTTCTATCAGCTGATATCTGATTTTACATCTATTTGAGGAAAAACTATATTTTTCTGTAGAAAAACTATCTATGCACTGCGTGGCTCTGCGGTCGGATATACTGGCCGTTGTGTGGCCATTAGTGGCTGCGATATAAGTGATCGTCCAATGTCTGTTGCTTTTCATACGATTTGTTCAAGTTGTGTATTCTCACGTCAATGTCAGAAAAATATACTTGCCTGCAGAAAAAATAAAATTGACGTAGATATACATGTATTTCGCCTTAAAATGACCCGAATGTTAATTTATACATGTTTTATATTTCTACTCATTAAATTATATATTTAAATGTATTTAAAAATAATCTCTTCACCTTGTTTCTTAAAAAAATGCTATTAAAATGCTAAATTACTCGATGCGTTCTAAGTGCAATCATAATAAAGAAAATAAAAATGCTTCGAAAATTATGTTAAATCTAGTGCGAAAATTTCTACTGTAAACATGAAGGAAAAACAACGTAAGTAAGATAAGTCGGACAATTCAGAAAGTGAATTGAAATCAGCAGATGTAAGGAAGAATGCAAGTTGCAGAAATATGACTAAAAAACGGCGTGGACTTAGGAATGCCTGGCGCAGTAGCATATATAACAGAAGGCTTGAGAAAATTCCATTAATGTATTGTACCCTCACCTCATCTCATCATAAGTATTGATGTATTGTGACAAGAGTGGCTTCGCGGCGGCCACTATCTGACGTGAATTTCTGAATGACGAATCTAATGCGTTCATGTTTGTGTATTTCTGTATTCATCTTGATAGGTGAGGATAAAGATAATATAACAATTTAAGCCGGCAGTGGAGACAACGGTACATAAATAAGATCCGCTTTATTTAATCAAGAATTTCATAATTGGGTTTTTAGTATATTGAATGTATGTGCGATTTGCTACGATGACGTCAGTAATATTCCTGCGTTTGTTGGTGTGCACCACCTTGGAATGCTATAATCTGTTGCTCGAGGATTCCAGCTCGCTGGTTCTAGTCATCAGCCACTTAATCGTCTTTTTAGGTGGGGCGAGCATGTCAGTCATGGCCGCGCGGCAGAAAATATTGGCCCCAAAGCGACTGGTCTAGTAAAAAGCAATCGCCGTATGCATTCTGTTAAATAGTTAATATATTGTCACGTGGCTGCGGGAGGACAAATGAAAACACTGGAAACTAATTATTATTCAATAACTATTTATTATTCAATATTCAATATACAAAGTCACTTAAAATGAATTGAACTCTACGTTATTCTTTGATGTACACTATTTTCCAATATATCACTAGTAAATTAACACACTTTACTATCGCTAAGTAAACATATTGGTAACGCTAGATATTGTAGAATATCATGGTAGTCGTTCTGATTTATTTCACGACTTAGGTACCTACTTTGCTCGATTATTTTGCTTTATTTATCGCGTCAATTATCTCACGACTGGTCTCCCTAGCTATGCAAACGAACTGTCAAATACGACAACTTCTGCGTCGCGGTGTAATTCCATATTTATACCCAAATGCTGGCATTTTTCGAACCTTCTAGATAATTCTAGTATTTAAGAGAAGGTTTTCGTCGCTTTTAGGCTATTCCAGTCATTTCTAGATGTTTCGCCAAGGTTTTAGATAATTGTAGACCGTTCTAGACCCTACAATAGTGTTGTAAAATATTACAAGGGATTCGGATAGTGCTCTAATCTTTCTGCTTCTACTGAGTTACATTTCTTCACTAAGCGCACTAAAAATGAAATTTAAGATGTTATGTTTAAGATGTATGAGATTAAAAGTATTTTTTATCGCTAAAATTGCTCATTTTAACGAGTTGATCATATTAAATAATATTTAGCTCACTTTCCCCAACTTGAATATTGCTGGTTTCTCATATTTCCACTAGTACTTTTGAGGTCTTAGTAAATTAACCTTATAAACGTGAATGATACAAAGTGTTCAAGTAAGTAAAAGCGGGTGCAACCTTGTAAAAATTTGTGCTTATCGCTGAACTAAAAAACATATTTTAAGAAAGATCACTAAAAATTAACGCGTGAATTCATCTAAGGTTGTCAACGATTTCATATTAAAGTTTTCAAACCGTCACCGTTAAACCAACACATTTCGTAAAGCACAACTACATTATTTTATTTTCTCAAACTCATAATTACGTCACGCATTCAAAAAATCTACTGCATTAAAAATATTTTAATAGCTTAATTAACTTTTTTACATGGAAAAATTTTCACACTTTTAATGAGGGTTTTTTTTTACCAGTAAAGCATATTTTGCCTTTTATTTATACAATTTTTGCAACACGAAAGGGAATGAACAAAAATTACACCAGCTCAGCCAACGGATATGCTTAAATCTAAAAAAAACTGACTTAGCAAGCCGCTAACTCATTATGCCGCCTCTCAAACCAGGATTTAAACGAGATTTCAAAAAAATCTCAATATTTCTGTCTGTGTGCAAGGACATACAACTGCGGGAGCGGAATATCCTTGTTATTACAAACTGTATTATTTAATAAGGGAGAATTTCGTTACAACAACCCCGAGGGCAAAGCGGACTTAATAATCATTACAAAACAAGGAAAGGAATATTTTCTACTTCACACTGAAAATTGAAGCCCTCAGAAATAAGCAATTAATTATATTTGTTGTTTAACAAAACAACCAACGTCTAATTTATATAACAATTAAATATTAAATATACACATTTTATACCTTTGGTGTTAATAAATTAATAAATAAATCAACACTACCACAAGAAAGTTCACGGATTTTAAAGGTTACTTTTACTCAATGTGTATACTAAACTACATGTAGCCACAAAAGTCGATCAATAAATTAGAATGTTATTACTAACAAAAAAATATTTTTTTAAAAACAACATTAATTAATCATGTTGGTGTAAAAGGCATGTTTTATTAAAAGAATATAAAAGTATGAATTTTAAAGATGAACTTGTTCAGTAAATAAACTTTAACCTGTAAAAAATTCCACAAATGGAAAAAAAGAGATAAATTACACTACTATTGTGCTCGTAATATTGTACCTATATTAATAAACTTTTGTTAAAAAAATTTCATGCCGGTACTTATGTACTTTTTTATACTTATTTCAATCAGTGATGTTTCTTACTTAAAAGTATTGTGTGTTTTATCCTTTAAAATAATTTATTGGATATTAGTTTTACAATGATCAATGATGTTATGTCTAATTCTTTTACTCTTTTATTAGATATTTTTTAACAGTACAAACTTTAATGTAATTATCACTTGAATTCCGTTATATTTTGACTGCTCCTTATTTACTAAATTTTTAGTGAAATGATTTAAATATAGCACATTAGTAAGATGCTAGGTATCTACGAACATTGATCTAGTGAGATGGAAAAGCGATAAAATGAAAAACGTTTGAATAATAAATTTAAAAAAATTCTCAGTGAAGTCAAGGCATTACTTGGGCAGACACTCTGCAGGTGATCTGCCGACACTATTGAGGAAACTATTTTTTTCTTCTTGACAATTTTATTCAATTCATCTTGTTTATGAATAGAGCTTCGCATTTATAATATTTATCCCAATTCTTTTCTTCCACTTTTTTACGTAAAACAATTTTTTCTCATTTTACAATTTCCAGGTGGTGAGAGGTCTGACAAGAAATTTTAATATGAAATACGCACATGAATTGTTGCGTATAATGTTCCTGATTTCTGTATAATGTGTTGTAAAAAGCACTATTAACATTTTTCGATTTTGTAATATTTCGCTTATTTTAAGCTTAAAAAATTGTGGTTTTCATGCAATACTATATACCGCGTTTCATCTTATGCCTTACAATGTTCATTATAATATATAACATAGGAAAAACACACGCGGGGCGGATTGCGGGCAACGATAGCGATTCCGTGACGTACATTAACGTACGCGGGATTGCATTTCTCGCGTAGTTTTATGTTTAAGAGAACTTTTTATTTTAAAGTATCCGATTTCTTTAAAAAAATCTAGGAATCATGGCGTTCTTTATTAGACAAACAATAATTAAAGTCAATTCTTATCTAAAATATATGTCTTGTATGAAACTACACACTCACATATTTATAAATACTTTTACCACAATTGGATCTACTAGGTCTGCATTTGGACGTATAGCAATTTTGACAAACTTTGAATTTGAAACTCTCTCAAAAATTTACATTTTCAAGACATGTGTTAGGTGGTAGATGACGATTAAGTTGCAACTGTGTGTAAATTTTTTTTTTTTTCACTTTAATTTTTAGTTTTCTTTGTAATTTGATGAAAGGACCACTGGCCCCAAAACATCTTGATAATTCATAAAGTGGTTTTATACAATATTTTCTTTCTATCAATATGAATACATGTTTTTTAATTTTCGTTTCAGTTTCAATTTCCTAATACTTAATACATAATAACATAAATAATATATGTAGCAAGCTTCTCAGCCGCTACTTTCTTCGTAAGATATATAAAAATAACTTCTTCAAAAAGAGCAAAATAATTTTGTGGTGACGTTATTGAAATAATTTTTTAAAATATTTATTTTTCACCACTTATACAAAATATCAACATTTTTCAGGGCCAATGGTCTCTTTGTAAGGTAACAATGCATACTAACAAATTGAAAATCAAATATCGAAGTAAGAACACTAAAAATGTTAACAATAATATATGGAAAATGAATAAATAATTCAATAGTAACATGAAATAAAATTTAATAGACAACTATTTGTTAAAAGGACCTGGTTATTTATAATATTCAAATTGCTATTTGAATAATACTTTTTCTTTTCTTATATTTCCAAAATTTATATTTTATCAAACTGTAATTCTGTATAATTTTTATGTAAAATTTGTAAACCCTTATTAATATCAAAATAATGATTCATAACCAAAAGATGATTCACAAATTCGGAATAATCTTTCTATATATTAATTATGTAAGCGGTGAAAATAAAGTCTATTTTTATTGATTATATATAGAAATACCTGTTAAGACGTAAGTTTAATTGATAGATACTCGTAAATTTTACCTTTAAAAAGTGGCCTTTCTTTGGAAGAAGATCTTTCAACAAGGTTACAAATTCTCTGCTCCATATGTAAAAACATAAAATTACCATTATGAAATATTTACCTTCGATGATTGATGGTGCTTGGCTCTGGGGTTGACTATTCCTAGCCTCTGACCGAGGAAGATTACTTTTTGCTTGCTCGAAAACTTTATATTATTTATTGCAGGTTTATGAAACCGACCGACCAAAACTGTCTGCATGGTACGGTGCTGAACTCCGAAATCGCTTAGCGAGGCGTACACCTCACGTGAGATATGTTCCACAAAGGCTTCATTAAAATCTTTTATGGCTTTATATAAATATCGGTGAGGTACGAAGAATACTACTTAACTTTTTACGTAGAATTATTATTCACAGAGTAGGTAGGTACCCCTGTAAAATATAAAATGAAAACAGCACTAGAAATGTTGGTAACGTTTATATAAAGGAACATGTATTTACCTGGTTCGAAATTTATTTAATTAGAAAAAAAAATTTGGAGTCGCTGAGAACTGACCCCATTATCTCTCACGTGCTACGATGCCTCACTCAAATGTCTCACTTAAATGTTCGTGTCCAAAAATTATAACTTCTAAAATATCGCTATATTTTATGTCGCTTGCTGATCGCAGCTTTAACTTGAACTTGCCTAGCGTTCAGTGCAGAATTACATTAAAAATACATGTCGCCATCCCCATTCCCGCGTTCACGTCACTGCAATGGAACTTCGAACCGCTTCTGCGCTCCTCTATACCACTCGGGAGGACGCTCCAGAAGCTTCAGGTAGCCCATAGTAGCTTATTTATATTCTTTTTTTATCATAACATTTTTAATTCTTGAATAATTTTCATAAATAATCTACTTAATTCATCAATTTAATTACAATGTACGTACTTTTATGTAACAAACTTCGACCCAATTTAAGCCAGCTGATAAATATTGTTTCGTCTGTCTGAGACATTTATAATTTATCGTAATTAATGATGAACAAATCCATTAATTGTATTCTATGAACATACTTATAAAAATATTGTATGAATAAACTGGTCTATAAAAGGAGTAAAAAATTGAAAATAATTTTTGAGGCGTCTTCTAGTGTACATGTTAAAAATTCGGAAGAATATCACACACACACACACATATATATATATATATTAGGTCCTTACATATGAAATTGAGGTTTAGTATGGGAGGAACATAAAGCCGATTTTTTTTTATTATAATATGTTTATTTAATCAAAGTATGTATCATTGCTATCTATGCACTTTTGCCATCTCAAAGGTAGTTCATCGATCCCTTTACTAAAAAAACCATTCGGACGGGAATCAATAAAATCTTTGAAGGCGGTTTGGACTGCCCCATCGGAGTTGAATTTTTTCCTTTGCAAGAAGTTATCCAAATTTCGAAAAAAATGGTAATCTGTTGGGGCAAGGTCCGGAGAGTACGGTGGATGTCTTAGACATTCCAATTGAAGCTCCTCTAATTTGGTAGCCGTCTGTTGTGCAGTGTGTGGTCTAGCGTTATCATGAAGCAGCAGTGGCCTAGAGCGATTAACCAGCCTCGGTTGTTTAGCAGCTAGCTTTTCCATCATGGTTTGCAGTTGCTGACAATAGACATCTGCCGTAATCGTCTGGCCAGATTTAAGAAAGCTATAGTGAACGACACCAGCACTAGTCCACCAAACGCTCACAAGTAACTTTTTTGGAGTCAATTTTCGCTTGGGGCATGGTTTGGCTGGTTCGGCAGGGTTCAGCCATTGCGATGAGCGCTTCCGATTATCGTACAGGATCCACTTTTCATCACAGGTAATGATTCGATTTAAAATCCCTTCATTATTGTGCCGGTTGAGTAATGCAACGCAGCAGTCAACGCGCGTTTGTTGATTTGCTTCACTCAATTCGTGAGGTACCCACCTTTCAAGCTTTTTCACCTTACCAATTTGTTTCAAGTGGATTAAAACAGTTTTATCACTAACACCGCAGCCTGCAGCTAACTCGGATGTGGTTTGCGATGTGATCCGCTTCCACAATAGCCTTCAATTCTTCATTATCAACTTTGGTCTCCGGCCGTCCACGGGGCTTGTTCTGCAGGTCAAAATTTCCAGAACGAAAACGTTGGAACCAAAAACGCACTGTGTTTTCTTTTGCGGCACCGTCGCCATACACATCATTAATCCTTCGAGCCGTTTCTGCAGCACTGGTGCCACGGTGGAACTCGTACTCGTAAATAACGCGATATTTCAAGTTTTTCATTTTGTAAACTGAGTGACGCAAAGAAAAAAACAATTGAGGAAAAAACAAATGAATTATAATTTTCAAAACACAAATACATGAGTAAATAGCTGTATAAATTTGGATTTGGAATTCCTAGCCAAAGAGAAGATATTTGAGATCAAATTTGCCAGTACGGCAAAACCTCAATTTCATATGTAAGGACCTAATATGTGTGTGTGTGATATATATATCTATATAAAAGAATACTGTTCATACTCAAAAAATATATATAAGTCTTACCACCAGCGGCTACTTTTATATATATACTTTTAATTAATTTAATTTAATTTAATTACACATTTTAAAGCATAGACGACGATAGCATAGACGCATCAATTATTTAAAATAAGTCACAGAAATAATATATATAAACAACATTTAAAATTTTGATAACGTTTGGTTGTTCTTAGAGTTGAATCAGTGGACGATATTGTTTACGGACAGCAAATACAATACAAGATCTATGGACGCCCAAAAGGGACTTCCATAGATACTTTTCCATACAAATACCTTCATCTCAAAATGTAATATTTTGCGCATCGATATATTGATTTTTTCTACATCAAAATAAATAAATATAGTTGCATGGAAAATCGACAGCATAAGGTATCTGTGACTGCATAATTCAAGTCTTTCATCATGAGTTAACCATTATATGAACATCATATTATGCCAAATCTCTGTCCGCTTCAAAGTTAGAATAGAGGATTGAAATTTTCCTTTACGCTATTGAAAGCAGACCTGGATGGAATAACTTTTAATGACTTCAACCCCCTTTTTTCCATTGTATTTCATATTTTTTGTATCAAAAGTAATATATTTTGCATATTTCGGCTGATTGAGTTGGTTGGTTTTTAGGATAATTCCCAAAAATCAAATATTATACGAACATATTCATGCAGAAAGCAGCCAGTTTCAAAAAACTGATAAAAAGGTAATATAACTTTTGTAAAAAGAGCAATTTTAATAATCAGTACCTTGATAAATAAAATATAGGTATCTAAATTTATGACTGAAAATATTAATGAATAAACATTTTCGAGATTTTTTTATTTTACCTATTATGAAGTATTTTTAAATATTAAAATAGGGTTTCTTCAGTAGAATTTCTAGGCGTGTCTATTTTTGCCAGAACAAAAAATTGACAACAGAATAAAACAATTTCTCTATATATATGATTTTTTATTACTCCCTTTTAACTCGTAGCGTCTGCTTGCTTGCCTCTCGAAAAAACTTTGGATCGATTTTTAACCCGTTTCTCGTGATCCAATCGAGCTGAAACTCTGCAGGCAGACTCATGGCGACGATAAAAATGATCTTACAAATTTTAGTTTAAAAGAAATTAATGACTATACCATAATTTTGGATTTTTCGAAATTTTTTATTACAAACCTGTTTTAACTACTAAATGAGAAAGGGAGTATAATAAAAACTTGATTTTAATGGGTTAGTTTTTTTTATTAAGTATACCCTTCTACGTGTGCAAAATTCAATTGTGGACTGTCCGCTTTCTATATAACTATATTCATATGTCCCAAGATCTTCTTACTCCTTTTCCTATCTATCCTCCTTTTTCACATTTTCAGACACACAGAGTGAATCATATAAGATCTGCTAAAACTTCATAATAAAATACTCTGATTTTCTGAATACATAGAATAA
This sequence comes from Agrypnia vestita, assembly GCA_016648135.1. Lineage (NCBI taxonomy): Eukaryota > Metazoa > Arthropoda > Insecta > Trichoptera > Phryganeidae > Agrypnia > Agrypnia vestita. The sequence continues at coordinate 71,564 of JADDOH010005235.1, read as the reverse complement.
CGCATAACCTAGTGTAATTTGTCACGAAAACGTTTTGGATTGGAATAGCTTTGTATAAAATTTATATACACTTATAAAGATATTTCTATCTTTTCAATCTTATCTTGTATTTTATTTCCATCTTTCTCGGTATCAGGACTAAAACAAGACGCTTACAAATCTTTTTTTGAAATCATATAAATTTTGGAGACAGTTTGATCCCGCCAAACTTACATTAAACATTTTAATTAATTTATAAATTGGCAAACAAGGATTTAATGGGCTTTTAATATCATAATATAATGGATTGTTTCGTATTTATATATTTTTTTGAATCAAAAAAAAGGCGGCATACGCACTGCATTTAGCCGAGGTGGCGCCAGCTGTCCGCTTGTGGCTGAAGTAACACCGTGCTACAGTTGCCGGCAAACTTCTTGAAATTCTTTGACGTGGTGGGGGAATGCGCAGAAGACGAAATTTGGGTCTCTTTGGTGGAAAGGTAGATGCGCAAACTTCCCCCCACTACGCCGTAGAATTTCAAGATTTTTGCCGGCTACTGTAATTTAGTGCTACTCCACCAGGTGAATTGTTACGTATTGTGTTCAGCTCACTTATTTCTCATTTGCTAGCATTTTTTTGAACTATTTTACAATTTATTTGTTTATTTTTTTATCAACACCCTAGTGGGCTTTTACAGTGTATATAAAGTACAAGAATTTTTGCATACTTGACATAAAAATACTTTTCATAAATTTAACCGAGGGCCACAAAATAGATTTTGATAATGTACATACCATAACTAACCTTAACTTTGAATCATCGTGCATATACCGAAACGCGATAGAAATTTTCATACCTAAAAATAACATGAATAGTAGAAACGATTCAATAAGAATCCCAAACACCTGGACTTAGATCTTAGAGATAAACACATTTAAAAATACTGCAATTCCTGGAAAAAACCCAACTTTGAGAATTAACCCATAAAATTCAATAATAATAGAAAACCCAATTAGCAAAGGCCTTTCTCGTTCACTAAGTCGGTTATTAAACAAATAAATCAATAATTTTTAGCACCTATTAAGATTTTAACTCACTTTCATCCTGGCTCTTGGCCCGAACAGTCGAGTTTACTCATATCTCAATGTGAAGTGTCGAAAAATGGGGTAAATAGTGGGATAAATTAATAAAAAATTAATAAAAAAAATGAAAAATTTAAAAAATCTAACGTACCTACAGTCTTATTTGAATATGTTCCCTTTCAGCCCATCACCTGTTTCTTTCCCACCCCCACTATTTACCCCCATTTGGACACTTGACACCGAGGTATGCTTGTTCATTTCTCTTTTAAATATGTTTTACTTCTATGTAATATTTTATATATTTATATATATATATATATATATATATATAAGTAAAACATATATATATCCTGCCCAAAACCGGACAAGTAAACTCGACTGTTCGAGGCAAGAGCCAAGATGAAAGTGAGTTAAAAATCTTAATAGGTGCTAAAAATTATTGATTTATTTGTTTAATAACCGACTTAGTGAACGAGGAAGGCCTTTGCTAATTGGGTTTTCTATTATTGTTGGATCTTATGGGTTAATTGTCTTTTGGGTTTTTTTTTTACCCTGACAAAGGAACGTTGTTGTAAAAAATCTGATTCAAAGTTTTTAATAAAATACTTTGAATAAGACTTTTTTTAAAGATTAAAACAAAATACAATAATAAATAATAATAATTCACCTATATATATTAAATCGAAAAATTTAATCGCAGTGTTAATGTTAAAAAATTTAATGCCAGTTAAGTCATAATACCCAATATATTGTAGTTTCGGCTACAATCACAACCTCTGGTAAATATTAAAAATAGCTTGTTTTAACTTCGGACTCGATGACAAGATTATTTGTAGTACCCTGTCGGGTACTTTCCGTACCCCTGGAATGTCCATTGCTCGTGTGGCATGTAATCAATAAAGAACGATAGAGGTATCCGAGATGTGACAGATTCGAAGGTTGTAGTTCATAGTGGTTGTGGTCCATTAATCTGAGTGTGACCCCCACAGATGACCTATGAGATTACAGTGTGTCATTAGTTGATTTCCATTAGTTCTTCATGAATATTTACCAAATGAATAGGTACTAGGTACATTATTATACGTCAAATGTGTTTAAATGTATCCAAGTTTAATTTAATTAAGTACTTATACATAATTCATGGCAATTCAATAACGTTAATGAAATTTGAACGATGTGAATGGGAAAGTTTTATTCTAAAATTACTTTAAATTAAAATGTGAATATTTTTATCAAAATTTTTAAAAAGTACTAACTCTCCCTCTCTTAACTTTTAATTTAAAAAATATATATATTATATATTTTTTAAATTAGCCCCTACTCCTAATCATAGAAAAATCATAAACGAGGTGGCTTGGACATGTGCTAAGAATGCGATAGGAATACAGGGAGAAGCAAAAAAAAATGTATATGAAAACAGAATGGGTCCAGACTGGTTGACTCATGCAGAAGCAGCGCAAAATAAGGGGGTATGGAAGCACCTTTTCGAGTCTTTGTGCCTTCGACCCTACTATGACAAGGGGATGAAAATGATAATGTTATAAATATATAAATATGATGAAAGATATATATTTTTAATATTATTTCTTTAATAACTTAAAGGCATAAAACACACAAAAATTGTTCCAATAAAAAAATTGTTATTAATTCTTTTACAAATAACTTATTGAAAGCATTTCATATGTTATTATAAAATAATCAATAAAATGCATAATAATTATGAATGTAACAGGAATGCTTTACCTTAATAATCAAAAATTATTGTATACATTTTACAATGGAGCTTGTGGTTAAATTAAGTATTTATTCGTAATATTTGAAATACTTTTATGCAGTTTACTTAAAAGTATTTCTAACCGTCTAAAGTAATGCAATTTCATATTTATAGGTATTATTAATAGTTAAATAGACACGCGAATTTTATTTAAAACATTATCATTTTCCATTAAATGATTCAAAATTCTGAAAACCCTTAGTTACTTGAATAACTCAAGAGCTTTTGACTCTTTTGAATAATAATTATACTTTTTTTTGTGAATAAATATACTTCGGTGTTTTTGCAAAAAATAAAATAATCAAAATATTATATTTTATATATAAATTTGATAAAAAAAACTGTAATTCATCAATAAATTCACATATTATGCTAGATTCTTTGTCTGTGATGTTGGTTTATTATAATATTAAAAAATGACCAAATTTAGCCTATAAATTGTACATGAAATCTTTGACTTGTGACTCTTTCAATTATTGTTATTAGTTTATTTTGAATCTTGCAATAAAGTCAAGACAGTGACAAAATTCCTCAAGTGGATCGACGAGAGAATTTTCTTAACTTGCCTGGATATTTTCCAGACCTCAATTATACAGAGAACCTGGAAGCTGATGAAAAAGAAAATTTCTATATTAATGATCACAAACAAGCGCCAATTAATCGACTCCTGGATTAGAGTCTGGTATAAAAACGAAAAGATAATAGAAAACTGCGTAAAATGCAAAAAAGGCACGCTGAAAAGAATTGAGGTTATCGTAGCCGTAAAAAGCAATACTGCCAAGTAGTAAGCATAGGTACAAACATTACCTTTTAATTGTGGGTGAATGTAAAAAAAAAACATTTTATCAAATCTCTTTACGTCCTTAAATCACTCACTGTCTAAAAGTTACATTGTATTATTTTATTACATATTAATAAATAAAGGTTTTTAAAAAAAGTCGCGGCTTACCTGCTTTATCAACAGAAATGCAACTATGAATTTCGACATCTGGCACTCCATTTATTGTAGAGGAAACCAGCTGATTCGATAGTTTCAGTAAGAGGGCCCAAGGGTAGGAGAAGGGATGCCACTTATCGAATGATCTCTTTGTTCGTGTTTCGAACATTCGGATCCTTTTGAGAGCATCCAAACAATGGGAGAAATAGATTCGAAATATTTAAATTAATTTTATGATAACGAAGGCCCCATTAATCATTTCCCATTCACTTTCAATTATACTCTGTCTCAGGAAAGTAGGCCAAACTATCTACACTATTTCGGAAAATATTTTATATTATATAATATCTAAAATTAAAATAATATAATTTTATTATTCAACATTTCTCGCCTAGTCTTGGCATTCATAAAACAGGGTAAAATGTTTTTTTGTGACTTTCATAGATATGGCAAATAAGCGACAGTATATAGAACAAAGTCGATTATTTTTTGCAATATCGCAAAATATAAATTTCAAATAATAATTAATTAGATTTTTTTATATTTGATATAAACATATACATGTGTATTTTTATATAAAATTACTTGCACAACTAAATATGCCGTTTGTGTGAGAGTAAGAAAAAGGACACAGAATTAATATGAATAAAACAAATTAGAATAAAAAACACTTCCATTCAAGCTTTCACCATAAATAATGAAGTGGTCTACCAATAGTACAACGAAGACTAACATAAAACTATTTCAATACCGTCAAGTGAATGTTAACATCAAGGGTATCGCTAAATAAAGCGGTTTGTATCTTGGCTAAATATATTATTATTGTGGTCTCTGTCTTGATATGTTTTCTCTTGAATTCATAGCGTCACTGCATTATTTCACCATCCCATTTTTTATGGTATTTTAGGTTTCCTTTCCCTCACGTGTCTTTCGAAATTCTGCAGGGACAGAACCTCTGAAAAATGCCTTTTTGTTTTCAATATTTCTGGTGTATTTGGTTTATAGAAGGCCTCCCTTTTGATCTAACGGTCATCTTATAAATCCGTAATTTGACTATATATACAGAATTAAAATAGAACTTTCAATCATTAAAATCAATTATATCGTCATAAAATTAAAATCTGAACATCAAGAAAAATCTGTACCTTTTGTGACCGGTTCTGGAAAGGCGTCGATATTACCGTAATATATTTGTACAAATGCACAATATCATGCAATTTCATGTGGTAGGTACTTGCTTCTTGTTTTTTACTTACGCAAATATAATTAAAAATGGCTATGTTTCAGTTTTATAAGTATGCAGTTATTAAATATTCACTAGCGACCGAGTTATGAGAAAACAATATTTGTCTATTGAATTTGCAAAATGTTCACGAGTCATGATATAAAATCACATAGATCTCTATCTGTAAATAAAACGTTAAGAAAGAAAGTTTGACATTTTAATTTTAATTAAACATCGTTATGAAGAGTTACGACATTTCTTAAATTAAAAAAATAATTATTTATTACAATTTCAGAATAATACAGAAAAGGAATTATTAATAATTATATATTGAAAAAATATTTTTAGCAGAATTATATTTCTGTGGAAAATAAAAACCTTACCACAATGTAATGTATCAGTTTCCTTTCAAATTCCCCCATGCGTGTTACTCAAAACATATTCTTTATAACGATATTCTCGTACATGTTGTCACACAGGTGTGAAATCAATATTGACTTAGTCACTCCATTATTATTCTATATTTAGTTAATGGTAGGTAGAAACACAAAATACAATACATTACACTTCAGTATTCTTACTATTTTTCAGTGGCGTGTGAATATTTTCAGCGGACATTGCTCCACTCTCACTCCACGTGGGCTTACTCATATCTTTCCACCACATCAAACAAGCACATGCTATAAAAATTGTCAATTTACGATGAACAAACCACGATTTTAAATTACAAGCACAGGGTTTACAAGCTAAAGTTATTTATGTTATTTATTAATTCATTTTATCGATTTTTACTCCCTTTCTTTTAACTCGTAGCATCTGCTTGTCTGTCGAAAAAACTTGGGTCCATTTTGAACCCTTTTTCGTGATCCCATCAAGCTTTGAGCCACTTTGCAGGCAGACTCGTGGCGACGATAAAAATGATCTAACAAATTTTCGTTTAATTTTTTAAAATTATTTTAGTATAATTTTGGATTTTTCGAAATTTTAACTGTTTTTTCAAATTGGAAACCATACAAATTAGAAAAGAGTCCGACGTATGGAGAAGGCGCAAAACCTGTTTCAACTAGCTGACTCGAACCATGGGTCCGATCAGACGCCCCCCTATACCAATTATTACGTTTTCAATATTCTATAAGTTTTAAGGATAATAATAAACATGGAATAGATTTTCCTCATGAACTCAAAGCAAGAGGAACATGTTGATAAAATATCAAATTGAAAACAATACAAATGAGAAAGGGAGTATAATAAAAACTTGGTTTTTATGGGTTAGTTTTTTTTAGTAATTTTTTTCAAAAAAAAAAATTTTTTTAATGCGACCCTATTAGCCCAGGGCATGACACGGTCTTCTCACACTGAGGGTTCCGGATGCAATTCCCGGTGAGGTCACAATTTACTCTATGTAATTTTGGCCTGTTGAAGCTTAAAAAGAAAATAATAATAAGTGCATTCAAATGCATCCTTTATCTTTCATCAGTAAAATATTATTATGTATGTACTAAACAATTGCTTCGCGACCTATTTTGACCACTGTGCAGTTGTATTTTTCCATTAAATTTAATACTGAGAATATAATTAATAACCATAAAAGGTTTTTAACGCAGCACAACCTTTATCACGGGATCAACAACAATACAATTATTATTGATAAAAATATAATTATTTCAGATCTTGCTGCCGTAGTGTATATTATATAATGATACAGCTTTTTCCTTAATGTATAACGATAAATTATCATTTTTACATTATTTTATATTAATATAATATGAGTAGCTTGTTGATCTTGTGGTTAAGACTCGAATCTCACTCCAAATCAGCAAGTTAGTTCTATTTTCATAGCACAAGCGTCTAGCTTAGTTTGAAAATAATAAGAATATTGATGTGACACGTATTCCGTGTTCGCATCTCTATAGAAAAAAAAACTTTAATACTTGTCCTTTTGCGATTCCTCTTAAATCATTATATTTAAAGCATCTTCAATATCATAAATAAGTAATGATTGTAAAATAATCTACGCTGTATAAAATATACAGTTCCATTCGATTTGATAGAAAGAAATGCTAGCTTGCTGTATCTTTCTGGTAACAACAACAATATATATTAACCATTTTAATGTGATCACACATTTGTAGTTACCCAACAATATTGATGAATTCCATATCATTCTAAACATAGTGGCCAAATTTTAATTATTATTTTACTTGAATTTAGTTAAATTACTTTTTGCACAAAAATTGATTTAAAGAAATCGAATAAATGCTGGTCTCGAGCCACGAGTTTCTGACTTCTTATTTGGGATAAAAGTAAGTTAAATTTTCAATGCCATCGAGGTAAATAAGAGGAAAAACCTTTAATAGTTTCTTGCAGATGCGTGCGCGTCTCGAAAAAAATCTAACTGGCGCTCGAGATGACCTCCATAAAAATATATTGTTTGAAAGCCGCCATAAAAGGAGATTCTGAGGAAGGGTCGAACCAATTACAAGGCTCTGTGTGATCCTTTCAAGAAAATTTGGCCACAGGTGCTCAAGGGCTCTGGCTCTGCGGGATGAAAGATTAAATATACCAACTTTGAGGCATTTTAAGCAGATTTTCGTGAAGCGAAAGTAAAAGATCCCCAAATAAGGGTTTTTCAGACACTCTGAAATTGTGTTTAACGTAGAAGAATTTCCAAGATATAAGGTAAGTTCAACATTTAACTTTATTCATCAGTAATATTCAATAATTCAAATAAAATAATTGTCTAGACTCAGTCTATAGTATAATTGTCCTGAAGAAGGCTGAGTCCAACCGAAACTAGTTGAAAAATATATAGCGATAAAGTGGTTTAAAACATAGTATTTAATTTATTCTTAAATGTCTTATAATGTCAAGCCACAAAGTGTTTTCTTGCTTTGAAAAATTAAAATAATTGTGTGCTTTATATGTTTCTTTTTATTTTATAGAGATAATTACAAATAAATCTTATTGTATATTAATATCTTAAATAGCTGCAACCCGTCAAAAATCATAAAACATTGGTTCGCATTATTGCTAAGCCCTAGTATATATTTGTAGCATATTTTTGGCGCAACATGGAGAGGCGACCGTGGCAATATGCGTGAAACGTCCGGTTTTGGTCTGGTGACCCGGGGTTCAAGCCCCATCTCCGGCGGTTTTTTTAGCCGTGAATTACGGGTTAAGTTACGGGGAAGAACAAACTGAAGGACGGACAGACAACGAAATTATTAGATTTGATATTACCCCTCAAAAATGTAACTCTTACTTTGGGGGGAATTCACATTTATCACAATATATACGAACCTATCAAGCTGTGCATAATTACAACATGGATAATTATAATTAATTTCTTATTCTAAGCATTGCAAGCCAGTATGAATCACGAGTTAATTTGGTTGGAAATTACAAAAATATAAGGTGTACATTATAGATGTCTCACTGAGATTAAACTGTATTTTTAAGGGAGAGTAGGTATAGAAGTATTTTTGGGTGTACATAGGACTTACGACCTATCGTACGGTTATCACTTTACACGTATGCAACGTTCGCCATTTCCACCCATGATAGAATACCGTGTCTACTAAGTTTTGTAAGTTGTATATATTTAAATTATACGCGTATTTCACATGTGAGTTGAAAGGATCCTCAAAGCTTCTTCATTCCCCTTGAATGACCACAGACGTCGCTAAATGAGACATCTATATTTGATTTGGAGTTTTTCAGCTATATACTTTATCTGTCTAATGGAATTCATCCTAATTTCTATCATTACACTAGGATACGGCAGAAATATTAAATCAATTTTTATTAAACTCTTTTTTTACCAGTATTTTCATTCAGAATATTTTGAGTATGTCCAAATTTTTCTGAACAGAACTGAATTTTTTGTCACAGAGACATCAATAATCAATTAATGTAAATTATAGATGTATAATATATATTAATTGATTATTGATGTCCCGTCCCTATGACAATAAATTCAGTTTTGTTCTGAAAAAATTGGACATACTCAAAATATTATATTAATTAATTGAAAAGGCATGAAGGACGCCTGGAAGACCCCTCCCCCCCCCCTCCAATAAGATGAAAAGACAGCTGGGAGTCCACATCACAAAAGCCGACAAACTTGCACAAACAGGCCCCAGTGGCCTTCAGCCAGTATAAGAAGGACATGAGAAGAGTTAATGGAATAATACAATAAAGTATCTATGAATAAGTCACGTTGTTAGTAAGATAAGTGGTAACAGAATCATGATATTATGAAATCAAGAGGTCAGAATGCTGCCTAAAACTAGGATTAATGAAATCATCAAACGCTGTGGAAATACACGGCACAACTATCAAACAGCAGCGTACAGAAAACGACTAATAATATTTCTTAATATACAAGGCGCCTCTTAGCTAGTAGCAAAAACTTGAGAGGAGTCTTCTTCATTTATTTTTATACATGTATTTTTTTTTATTCGGTACTATTGAGATACAATTTGTACACATTTAATATAATAGTATGTATGTATGTATAGTGTTCTTGGACCTCCTCACTAGGGGTTCCTGAGGCGGACCTTTCTGACCTGTATATATAAACACATATATAGATCAGAAATATACCAGGTATTTTTGATAGGTCTTCTGTAAAACGTTGTAATATCTTGAAAGTAACTTATATTGAATACTTAGAATTCATTTACATGTATACATTACTTTTATACAAGTCAAATTAAATTATTAAAACCGTACCAGATTGACTCGCAAGGTTTTAATCATTTGATTTAATTTGTGAAAAAACACCTGTTGACATCACCGTGAGCGTAAAAAATATACTTTATTCAACATTGAACGAAGAAGGCTGCCCCAAAGTTTTGCTACAAATTATGAGCCACTGCATGACATATTCCAGAAAAAAAAATTGTAAAATTGTACACTGAAAATGGAGTACAAATCGATGAAAGATTCTTTACAACCGCGGCTGGGATCTATTGGCAGTCAGCTTAGCTCAGCCATACAATAAATAATAAGATTATAGATTGCCTGCGCCCGTGTACTTGAAGATCATTAAATTAGCACCAACAAAGGCAAAACAGAAGCACTCAAGATTCGCTCGGAAAAGGACGACTCATCGATAATCGAATGATACAAGATATTTATTTTGCGATCGAAGCATATTACGATTAATTCAATCACTGTTTGTTTACCTCCATTATGCACGATATACATCACGACTAAATTAATTATTGTCTATTTTTCAGTTCCACAATATCTAATGCAGTATTTTTTACTATTATGTAGGGCTTCATTTAGAAGTAGGTACTATGTAAAATATAAAATGAAAATTTACACTTATATTTTATAAACAAATCAGAAAATCAAATAGAGAAATAAACTGTAAAAATAACACAGTATCTAAATTATCAATAAACTTATTAAAAAACAAAAATTATTTTTTATTTTTTGATTATTTGATTCATCTTATTTGTTTTAAATACCGCAAAACTATTTTAATTTACACAAAATTAAGTTTTGTAATACATACACGTTGAAATATGTTTCTACCTACTATAGTTTCAAGAGGAGCAATCCTTCTCATTATTGTGTAATAAACAACTGCCCCAAATACAGAATTTTCCCAACTTATTCGAGTAAGATAGCGAATCGCGTAGTGGGCGAAATTTTTCGTCATTAGAGGAAACAAGTTTAGAATCGGAGACGACATAAAAAACTATATTCTAATATTGCAATTTTAGATGAGTTTACATTATAAAACGTTCTTCTGTAATAAACATTTAATGAAGTGATTAATAATGAACACGAAAGTGTTGAAAACCGGGGCATGTGTTTCAATTGTTATTGTTGTTTTGTTGAAAAATATACAAAAAGTTCCGGTTTTGAATTCGTGTTCTGATAAAGGTGTCACTTTTCCCATTGCCCCATTTCCCGTCAAAATTTATTTTATGGACTCGTTGAAGAGGAAACATGATAAAATTTGAATGGAAATGGCTTTTTTTATTCAGGCTTCCTGTGAAATCTCTGTCATACAGAGCTTTAACATATTTCTTTCAACGTGCCGGTAATGGTTTCGTATATCAATTTCAGTACTCCTATTTATAACTTTAATTGAGCGTATTTAACTCTCACAAGAAAATTTTCACGACATTTGTTGCATATTAAAAATATATTTATATTAAAAAAAAAAACGCTTTCTCATCATCGCGCCACTTCTTCACGTGGGTATGTCGGGGTAATTCCATAATCTCCACTACAGGACATTCCATAATAAACCAAATATTGGAAGACGATTTTGAAGATAATGATGAAGAAGATGGTTAGAAGCCTCAAAATTTTACCAGCGCGCATGAGAAGATGTAGGATTATGCACGAGGAGAGAGTTGTTTGTCAGGAAACAAACAGAGAGAGGAGAGAGTTTATAATGATATTATGAAATAAATAAATAATTACGATGATAGCTGATAAATAGTCAAAATTAGTATTTAACAATGATCACGACACACGTTCGCGTCTGAGAGAGAGATCCAGTCGGATCTCTCCTTTTTCTGATAAGGAGACGCGGTCCCAGAGGTACGACAAACAAGCGGGATAGCAAAAAGATACATCTCCATGAATATCGATATAACAATGGAATGAATTGATTTGTCAAATCGTGATCTCATGTTTCTCGAAGCTATATCGCATGTTTGTGAACTCGAAGTTAATGCTGTATATCCGCACCTCGAGTTAAGCATAGACTAATTCCTGACATAAACGAAGGGTGTTATCATCGCATTGCGTACTCAAAGCAGGACTGGATCTAGCTGACATCCACCACCAGAGACGGAGAATCAGCCCCAGGGAGTATCCGAGCAGCTGTCGGTCATCAGAACAAAGAGGTTCATCATTCATCTACAATTATTAGGGCTTGTCAAATCCTTTTGTCCCTCCCTCCTTTGATTTGTTAGTGTTTTAATAACCTAGGCTAAGAATTGATAATGAAACATAAAATAAACATTGATTTCTAACCTGCCATTTGCAATTAAATGATAAAAAGACCCGCCCTGGTTTGAATCTACGCCCATTCCATTTTGAAGAAATATGTCGTCAAGAATTGAATTACAGGGATTCAATTCCAAACCATTGGCCCCTTAGATTCATGTCTCGGTATATATATTATTTAAGCTAGATTTGTGTTCAAAGTCAAGTAATTAACTAAGTTACGTAACAAGTTGTCTGTAATATTTTAACTTACCATCTTCTTCTTCATCATCTTCCAATTTTTTATCATTTTTAAAACTTACTTTTTACGATAGATACTCAAAATCCCGCTTTCAAAATCAAATAACTCCAACTCATTAATGATAATAAACATAAATGTGTGTACATACAGGATGTCTCATAGCTAGTTGAAAAATTTTTCGAGAAGTGTTCTTCATTCAATTTTCAATAGAAAATATTCTATACACTATGGGTGAAATGTCAGTAGTTAAAGAGATAAGCAGCATCTGATAGACATGGTATTCTATCATTGGTGGAGATGGTGAACGTTACACTATGTAAAGTGATCACTTAAGCCAGCCGTACGATAGTTGTTAGCAAATATATTATTTCCACCAAGAAGAAACATCACTACTCATATTTTTTTTCAATTAGTTAGACAAAATTTATGATGTTTTATTCTTTAAAATATAAAACAAAAAAATAAGGCATAATTTTATCTTGTAATTATAAACATAATAATTGGAATAAAGTAATTTGTAATCAATTTATTTGTACAGAGTGATCCGATTTGTTCAGATTTAATACCATGAAATATATATACTTACATAAAAACTTGGTGAAGACGTTTTTTTAAAGGCCTAAAAAGAGATATGTTTTTGAATAAGCCTTAATTGAAATTCTGATGTACAATTTGACGTTTGAAGCGTGATCTAATTCATCTTCTTATATAACTTTCCACGCATGAAAGAAGAGGAAGGAAGGAGCGTAAAGAGAAAAATCTATTCAGGAAATTTCTTAAATAAAAGGATCTTTCAACTAAGCAAAGCCATTAAGAAGCAGCATTTTAAATCTTCTAGTAAATTATGTGAAGCTGTTGTTACACTGACCAGATTGAAAAATGTTTGTTTCAATGATTTTGTTATATACATTATATAAAGTTATGGATTGCATAATTCTTCTTATAACGAACAATGTTCTTTGAAATATGTTTTCACATTATTTTTATACATTCATAAACAACTGATATTCTCGCAACAGTCGATTACTTCCCGAAAAAGAAGGAATAATAAAAATAAGTGAATTAATAGCTCAAAGAGAACCATATTATAACTATCAAATATTGACGACTTATTAAATTATTTTCGTATCATTATATATATATATATATAATATATATATATATATATATATATATAAATCTATATATATATATATATATTATATATATTATATATATATATGTATCAATAATATAGTGACTTAAGACGAGAGAGATTTTTTTAAATATAATACCTACAGTAAATAACCGCAGAGCATAAATGTATTTTTGTTTGTTTTGCGCCAATTATTCGTTTTATTTTTGACTTGGTGTATCTTCTCGTGCATCAGTCGACTTAGTCGTTTTTCTTTATTCCAAAATGCACTAAGAATAGATCGTAATAATAATTTACGATCCAAACACAGCGTCGCCACCCACCTTATTTTCCAGCACTTTCTCGGCATCGCTTCGTGTGTATGCAAATTCGGCGCCTTTGGAAAATGGAATACACAATCGATTCACCTGCTCGCCTCATTACCTGAATATCCAATCTCAGCAGAGCACGTAAAATCATTCCACACTGTTGTTTGGCCAACCCTTGAGAGAGCGCGGAAAATTGACGAGAAATCTAGATTAAGGGTGGAATCACATCGGGGTCCTTCCGGCGCCACCGGCGGTTCAAACTGATTTCGAGGAATTTTCAATTTTTTTCTAGAAACAACCAAAAGTTTGCCCGTAAGTTCGCGCATAACTTTGTCCGAGAATTACAAATTAAAACCATGTTCGTTCGCAAACGTTTTGGGTATTTCTACTAAAAAGTGTCAGTGTTACGAGTTATTTTCTTTGGTTTCCTCGATTTTACATTGAATATGAGAACTTTCACGTGTTACAAATTAATTATTTAGTGGATATAATAATATTCGCTGCTCTTTTTCTGCAGTTATTTTTATTTCGATACAGTCTGAGAAAATATATTAACGCCAATTTGCGCCTATTGAATAGATAAATTCTCATTGTTACTTATTTTGTAAAAAGGCTGTCAAACAAGATTGAATTTTTTGCTTTGGGTTTAATGTAGATTGAAATTTTTCAAATAAATTCTGTCTCATTAAAAATATATTATTAACTGGCCTTTGATTGCTGAATTAATTTATAAAAACTAGACGATTCAAAATAAAATTCTACAAAAAATCATGTTATTAGCAGACTAGCAAACAGGATCGGTCTTGGAAGATTTATTAATTTTCAATACCTTTTTCAATATAAACAGGGTAATGAAATAGTTTTTATAATAAAACAAGTAATTTATGATTTAATTCTGAGAACGTATCTTGGAATAGACTTGAAAACTTTCACTAATCTACAGGCATACTAATACATAAACATAGGTACACAACATATATCTTGTAAATTTTCTGTATTATTGTTTTTGTTTTACATAGAACACATGTTCAAATAAATACTGGAGAAAATATTTTATTTGTGACTAATTAGACTACACCCAGATTTAAATTAAAAATCAAAAACAAAGAGAACACAACGCAAGAAGAAACTAGATCAAATTTTAAATTTATTGTAGTGTAGTACTTTTCTCGAAAAAAATTATACTTTGTTGTCCTGGTAGGTTAATATCATATTTTCTTTTCATTTAAACCTAAAAAATAAAAATAAATATGTTATTTTTTAGCCAACAAATCGTTATCAGAGTTGACTACATTTTTTTGATTGGACTACATTAAAAAAAAATCTTTATCCATGTATAATGTACATATATATTTCAAAATATGAAATATTAAAATACTGTGATGAAACATATATCATACTAGCCGTACACCCGTGAAAAATATTGTAACATTAAATGGTTCGCGTCTTTTGCGCGTCCGAGATTCGCGCCCAACTTCCAGTCTTGTAATTTTGTTTTTTAGCCACGAATTTGAACGAAATTATGAACGTTACAGTAAGTTACGGACAGACAAAAAATCAACGAAATTATATTTGATTCGTTTGGCGTATTATTTATTCATCATGGTGTATTATTATATAGTCTCATTGTGTCTTCGTTACTTCTTAAAATTAACGGCACATTTTTTAATCAAATGTTGAGATTCAAATAAGTTAGGTATAACATAATTTCCGGTATCCCATCATGTTCAGAATTGGATGCACTACTTAAATAATAAATTTTGTAGTTGAAAACTATTATTATATATTAATTATGTAGTTGAGAACTAAAAATAATATCCGCCACCGAAACGAAAAAGTTGTCTGTAAGAATTACGACCCAGTACTTGATAACCTTATCAGAGAATAAGGGTAGTAAAAGTACATGAAACATCGAGAACGGAATCAGGTATAGGAAGGTGAAAGCGAGGAGGCAGCTATGGGTGGGACATGTGGCAAAAGTGGATAAATCCCGTAAAACGGCAAAAGTGGATAAATCCCGTAAAACGCACAAAAGCCAACAGGATTAAAACCGAGAGGAAGACGACATGTAGATTGACAGCTAAAATTAAGAGGAACTAGCAGCAACTAGACAAATGCCCAATAGACTAGACCACAATGCCTATGTCGAGGGATAATGATGCGTAATTGCGGTCATGGTTCCTTCATTACGTGTGATCTTTTATTGCAACCGCATAATAGATTGCCACATTTACCGTGCAATTTATGAGGTGAATATCTTATATGGAGGCGATCTTCCATGTTATGATTTAAATAGATCTACATGGTCGCTACGCGTTATGGTGAGCCTATTCATTATATCCTTTGTTCATTTTGGGACAGGAATTAATGCATGAATTCAATTAATGGTGACTGTGGTTAATTTTCCTCGACCGTAGTTTAGAAGATCGTCTCAATAAGCTGAACATAATAATTATATTATTATCCTCTTTGCGGACGATGTGTCCGAAAATTATGTCAGGATCGCAGACTCTCTGCCTCAAATCCACCAGCACCTAAAAAATAAAAAGTACCTACATTAAAATTATATCTTAAAATTTGAAAACAAATTGCATTTTTACAAAATAGCACATAAACCATTCGTTCGAACTACGAACGAAAATTATCAGATACGATTTATTGTTCCATTAAACGTAGATACCCACTGGAAATACATCTATTCACTGTCACCGCTAAGCCCTCAATGTGTGTTTACATTCCCGCCCAAAAAAATATTGTTATATCCATTGAATTCCATACAACGAAATATCGTTTTTGGCCAATTAGGCGAAATTGTAAAGAGCTACCCAACTGTCTCATTTGATGTCCTCATCAAATACTTTATAGCCATGGCTGCCTTTGTTTTGATAACCTTCCTGTAGAACCTTTTTTGATTATTGAAATTGTTTTACTTCTAGATAAGTACAATGAATTCTTGTTGTTTTTGGTAATATTTCAAGGCATCATTTAAAAACGTCAGTAATAAAATGAGAGTTTTATGTAAATAATAAAACCCTTAATAGAATTTATTCTTGGTTTTTCTGCAATGGGTATGCTTTCTCATAACAAAAACTCTATTATCATCAAATGAATATGAAAAACTATGAGAATAATAAAACTGTTCATGCATTCAACCTACCAACATCATTACGAAATGTACTGCGGCATACAGGGTATATAAAAGAACAAGTAATAGAAAAAAATAATTCATATTTATTACAAAAACTATGTGGTTTACAATTTACAAACACCATTTAATAAATTACGGTATTATGTACATATTATGCTGAAGTATTTTTTTTTGAAAATAAAATACAACTTTAATAAAACTTAAATCCTATTAATAGATTTATTAGGCAGATAAATATTTGTATATTTTACGAAAAACTTATAAATATGTTATTATTAATTATCATTTAAATATTAGTTAATTATTTAATTTAATATGTAATTAATTAACTTACATTAAATTATCAATTAAATAAAATAATTAATTACAATTAAAAATTAGTTTTAATATTCAAATTTCAAAGAGTTTCAGCAGAAATTTCACTGAACCAAAAAATCAGTTTCTTAAACAAACTTTTTGTATATAGAGTTCACGATAGTAATTTTAATTACATAGCTGAAAATAATCTGCTGTAGCATATTAATTATACTTGCACAACTTTTCTATCGCCAGCTATTGTGCTTTAAAATTTTCATTTAAGTATCAATAAAAAAAACGTTTTATTATATCAGAGACAATACATCAATAAAATAGGGAATATGAAATTAATGTAAACTTTCTGTAATATATCCAAGCCATGAGTGAATCCGGGTAATAAAACAAATATAAAATATTAAATTAATTGAACTTTCTTTTAACTGACAATTTATTACGCGTGCTAATATATTAGGTCCTTACATATGAAATTGGCGTTTAGTATGGGAGGAACATAAAGCCGATTTTTTTTTTTTATAATATATTTATTTAATCAAAGTATGTACCATTGCTATCTATGCACTTTTGCCATCTCATAGGTAGTTCATCGATCCCTTTACCAAAAAAAACATTCGGACGGGAATCAATAAAATCTTTGAAGGCGGTTTGGACTGCCCCATCGGAGTTGAATTTTTTCCTTTGCAAGAAGTTATCCAAATTTCGAAAAAAATGGTAATCTGTTGGGGCAAGGTCCGGAGAGTACGGTGGATGTCTTAGACATTCCAATTGAAGCTCCTCTAATTTGGTAGCCGTCTGTTGTGCAGTGTGTGGTCTAGCGTTATCATGAAGCAGCAGTGGGCTAGAGCGATTAACCAGCCTCGGTTGTTTAGCAGCTAGCTTTTCCATCATGGTTTGCAGTTGCTGACAATAGACATCTTCCGTAATCGTCTGGCCAGATTTAAGAAAGCTGTAGTGAACGACACCAGCACTAGTCCACCAAACGCTCACAAGTAACTTTTTTGAAGTCAATTTTCGCTTGGGGCATGGTTTGGCTGGTTCGGCAGGGTTCAGCCATTGCGATGAGCGCTTCCGATTATCGTACAGGATCCACTTTTCATCACAGGTAATGATTCGATTTAAAATCCCTTCATTATTGTGCCGGTTGAGTAATGCAACGCAGCAGTCAACGCGCGTTTGTTGATTTGCTTCACTCAATTCGTGAGGTACCCACCTTTCAAGCTTTTTCACCTTACCATTTTGCTTCAAGTGGATTAAAACAGTTTTATCACTAACACCGCAGCCTGCAGCTAACTCGGATGTTGTTTGCGATGGATCCGCTTCCACAATAGCCTTCAATTCTTCATTATCAACTTTGGTCTCCGGCCGTTCACGGGGCTTGTTCTGCAGGTCGAAATTTCCAGAACGAAAACGTTGGAACCAAAAACGCACTGTGTTTTCTTTTTCGGCACCCTCGCCATACACATCATTAATCCTTCGAGCCGTTTCTGCAGCACTGGTGCCACGGTGGAACTCGTACTCGTAAATAACGCGATATTTCAAGTTTTTCATTTTGTAAACTGAGTGACGCAAACAAAAAAACAATTGAGGAAAAAACTAATAAATTATAATTTTCAAAGCACAAATACATGAGTAAATAGCTGTATAAATTTGGATTTGGAATTCCTAACCAATGAGAAGATATTTGAGATCAAATTTGCCAGTACGGCAAAACGCCAATTTCATATGTAAGGACCTAATATAATAAACGTTTGAAATTGAAGATACCAACGCTGATTAAGTACCCTCTTTTGATTATCTATGTTTGTGTATACATACATATTATACATATTTTAAAAAAAGAAAGAAAAATAATATTAGTAAATATGAAACAATACACAGAAAACTGATTTTTTGAAAGGACTCATTCGTCTGTGCAGCGGTTAATATTCCGCCAAATTACCTTCCTTTTGGGTCATATGATTTTATCCGAGAGCCTTTTTCAAAAGGAGACTTAATAATCCGCCATAAAGTGTATATAAAATAAAATACGGACCCCAATGTAAGTCCTTTGCTAATGCGAGGGTCTTGCGCACCATATGCCTAACACGTTGTATTTTTGTATATTTCACGATAATTATTATCCCTACAGGCCAAATTCGCAGTCGTAAACTAAAGCCGAACGTAAAAACGTATCACTCAGACATTAATCCGTTTTAATCAATATTGTGCAACTATTTTTTATTTCAGTTTTGAGATTTCTTTTAGATTTTTTTGACATAAATCAACCCAACATCCACATTTTAGAATAATTTATTTTCTTTTCGCCTTTCCTGATTCATGATTTGACGTGTACAAAAGTATGATCGAAATGAAAAGAAATGTGTAATTGAAATGTCACGTAAGGAAATACAATTTTTTATTCATTCGTTCACATCCCTCTTTCCTAAAAGGGTGGGAAGTGATTACCTCAAGGTTCATCAAGGATTTTCTTTTCATAAAATTTTTAATACTTTTTCGATACGTAATTTTCATCACTTATTTTTCAATGTGTAAACGTTCCAGCATGACAGAGCCTAAATAAATTATATCTCAAATATAGAATTATATAACTTATTTGTCGTTTCTATTAATATATCATATTATGTAATAGAAATGATAAATTTCTGTCAATTAACAGATAGATGACGGACTCCCCATGTGTCTCTTTCTTTTCTCCGTCTATATTTATTGATAATCTAGTCCTGCCGATTTTAATACAGCGTGACAGTCTCTCGGTTCTCTTCGAGTATCACTAATTGGCTACATTTTTTCAGTAACTGTCCGTTCGATCGATGCCTGCCCATGGTCATTTAATCTATTCTGCGTTTCTGTTTTCTTTTCCACACACATCCTGTCTCTTCGTGCGATGCCGAACATCAATCTGTTCATGTCACTGCGTTTTTTGTTTTGTATCACTTTTTTTTAAGCACTGAAAGTAGGCATTGATTAAAAATTTCATATTTTACAAATTCCAGTGGACTTTTAGAACTCATATAATTTTATCTACTTTGCAGTAATATTCCAAGGTCTTCCTCATTCATTTAATTCAATGAATACTGACCGATGGAATACTGGCGTGCTACCCTGTAAAGCAGTGGTTCTTAACCTTTACGAAGTCGCGGTGCAATTTTGGGAACGCTTTGGTAGCGGTGCACCGAAACGGAGAGTAGGGAAACCAATTCGACCACTTGGATTTGCTAAAAGACCACCGCACTTTTTTCGCAACTTGCTTCGGGACTGGCGGTAGATCTGTTCAGAACCACTGATGTATAGTTATATCTCTATACAGAGTGATAGTCGCCCATGGTGCCACCTTTAGAGGAAATTCTCCATGAAAAAAGAAACGCAACCGTTTACAGAAAATTGAATATAGCGAAAAAGGTTGACATTCTGACTTAAAAAAATGAAATGTTGGTAAAAATTGGGAATGATTTTCATTATCTCCTCTTTTATTTCCGTGCCAGGATATTCAGAATTTCTAACATTTATTTGATAAAATGTCATGTCGTACGCGGGAGAATTTCGATATGAAATACTCTGAATTTTGATCTAAGGCATCCGTTTATTAACTTAATTTTTTTCTAATGTTTTGAAATCTATGGATATAAAATAATCTATGAATAAATCTGGAAATATTTTTTTTTCTTCATTATGGTCAAATATGTTCACATTTATAAAATACTGGTGAATTAGATGACTTGTTAACGCGAAAGTACATAATTTATAAATAAAACTGTAATCTTCCTAGTATAGTATATTTAATTAATCATATATACAATCGTATAGTTATACATCTCTAAAATTGATATAAACCTAATTTTCCGACAAATAAAGCGAGCGGACGTTTTATAACGTAATATTTCGAATTCCGATAAATGTGATTTTGTGAAAAGATTTCTTTAAGCATAAAAAATATGGAATTTAATTATCGACTTTTGGTATACGTTTCCTCCAACAATTTATTGTTGCTTATTTCTGCAATAATATTTATTACATAATTTTAATATCTAACTCATAATTAATCTTTTTATTATGTACAAATTTGTAAAACAAATTGTTTAACTTTTTTCTCACAATTTTAACTAATTGACGCGTTTAAATTTTGATTTAGAATTTAAAAATAATGTTTATAAATTTCATAATTTCTTTATCAAGGAAATTTGAACGTTTTCATATTTTATCCATTGCCCTTTTAAATTATGTTAAAATCATAAGCCGTTAAAATTACTATAACAAATGAAATGTGGCATATTTATATTTTAATAAATAATGTTCTACATTAATTTATACAGGCAAGGGATACGGGGTAAAAATAAAAATAAAAAGGTATAACAGATGACGACAGTAAAATCCACTTCTCGCCACCCACCATAAACACCCAGCAACCCGTGTTGTAGTTTACGAGCTTTATTGCAGGTAATACGCTGTAATAAAACTAACATAAATGAATCACGTTCTTAATATTTCTAGCGTCAGTTCTTGGTAATAACAGCACCAAGGAAGAATCTGAAAGTCGTATACAGTCGAACTCGGTTATAACGAAAGCGACGGGACCAACTAAATTTGCTCCTTATAGCCGGGACTCCTTATATCCGGGATTCACTTTTTTCACAATTTTTTTGATTGTGTGATGTTATTTTCAAGAGCAGCTAAATAAACATCCTTATCTTTCCAGAGTGATGAAACTGTAGAAGACGATTGTGAAAACTTTTTACAGATTTTTTGACGCCGATAATTTCGACTTTTTCGCGAATCTAGAGACACTTTCGTTTGTTAGTGAACATGTTTCCGATAGAACAATTCGCGTTTAACTGATTGGGCTTTTAAATGCTATAATAATAAACTGCATAAAATAAACTGTCACCATAAACATTTTGGAAACCCCCAATAATCGGAGTTATATGACCAGTATTCTCGACCTTCAGTAAACTATTGCTTGCCTGCGCACGTGGGATTTTCGGACACAAGTTTGTGTACATCATAAAATGAACCCTAATTAAGTGCGAGCCGCTTTAAAAGGAAAGTGAAAAAGTTCATTGTTATGAGTACGTATTTGTCTTTTTTTCTGTAACCCAAGCAAATATGTTTGCAGAGTTTCTAAAATTTGCTCCGTATATCCGGGAATCGCGCTCCTTATAGCCGAGACCGATTGTATGGGAATATGCGCAAATCAAAATGAATTCACAGTTTTTCTCATTATAGCCGGGATCTCCTTATATCCGAGCTCGTTACAACCGAGTTCGACTGTATTTCCTTCGAGTTGCCAAATTAGTAAAAAAGGCCTCTCCTTTTTGCTCTTCTGTGACTGAAAAACTGGATGAAATATGGATGTTTGCTCCCAACTACAGACGAATTGGAGGAGAACTTTGTAAAGCAATATTTCTTACATCTCAAAGTAAAAATATACAAATAACGACTCTATGCTACCAGCCAAGTCCGCGAAAATTTCACACAATCAAAACGAAATGTATTTGAATTGTATTCAGTTACTTTCACTTGCTTAGTTCTACTGAATTCATTTTTTGTTAAAGAAATGCACAATTTCGTCAATTTGATGTATTTCTATCCCAGTGAATACATTCATAGTCAATGAAATGCTGATTCAATTTTTCGTTATTATTACAAATCAAATTCACGAAAATGTTTTTTATAGATTAAATTTTATTTGTTTTTTTACATTGTTCATTTCTTCTTCAAAAAGCGCAAAATGATTTTGTAGTGGCGTTATTAATATAACCAATAAAAATGTAATTTGTTTTCACCATTTATGTATTGAGAATTTCAACGTGTTTGGTCTTTTGTTAGGATTGAATGTATACTTACTTACATTTAATATACATTATAATGTATACTAAAAATAAAATGCTAACAAAGGATAAATGTTTACAATAAAAATTTTACTGTCTAAACTTCGAGTTTAGATCCTTAATTTGTTAGTATAGATACATTGTATCCCTAATATATAAGTCGTGAAAAAAAGTAACCCATAAAAACCAAGTTTTTACAATACTCCCTTTCTCATTTTCCGGTTTCGTGTCTACCATATGCGTCGGAATCTCCATACAACTTACTGAATTGCATGGAAAAACCATTAAAAATTTGAAAAAACCAAAATTATAGCATAATTGTATTTTTTTTAACTAAAATTTGATAGATCTTCTTGATCGTCGCCACGAGTCTACTTGCAAAGTTTCAGCTCGATTGGATCACGGGAAAAGGGTTAAAAATCGATCCATAGTTTTTTCGTCCGACAAGCAACCAACCAACCAACCAGACGCTACGAGTTAAAAGAAAGGGAATAAAAAAGTACATTTTCATTTATTACGTTATTCATTTCATTTATAAACAGACTTATAATAGATATCTTGAAATAAAATAAAAATAGTCTAGACATTTTAGAAATTATAAAAATTATTTATTGTAAATACGAAACTTGCCCTAAAACAGGCCAGCCTAGTTGGGTAGTTACATATTTTATTATATGATTGTATGACAAATTATTATTGTATAATTATATTTGTAATGTAATTTAATGTAATGTTACGTTAAATAAATAAATAATTAAAATAAAATCTCTAACCATATGGAATTATATTTAATTTTGTACGAGAACAATCACAAACCCGTGTTTCCCTACCCGCCAAGTTTTCTCCACAACCAGCCACAACCACCCACCGGTGGTTATGGTGGTGGATAGTCCTTGATGTCACATCGAAAATATACGAGTTTGGTGGGGGTGGCTGTGCGTGGGTGACAAAAATGTGCTTTCTAGCACGTTGTTTTGTTATGGGAAGGCCGCAAATGCTTCAGATTGTTTCAAAATAGGCGCGCCGACTGTGTCGGTGATTTCTTGATAAATTTCTTGAAAGTTCTAGAAGGGAATGTTCTAGAAGGTTCGTGAAAGTTCTAAGACGATCCAAACAGTGTACTAAAAATCTACGCGTGCGAGCCGCGCGAGCACAGCTAGTATGTTAATAAATTCCCAAACTATTTCAATACTAGCCGTACGACCGTAAAAATCACGTTAATTTGGTTGGCGACCGTTGCGCGTTGCCTGAGCCATTGCGTGTTGCGCGCCGATTGCTTGCCACACTCTTATTGTCTAAAGTTGTAATTATAAAGCTAATTCCAGAAACTTACAAACATTACGCAGAGACAGACAATGAAATTATTATATTAAGATTATATGAGATAATATATGTATAAAATTCACGGGTACGAGAGGGATCAAATGTCCGAATATCAAGTCCACGGTGATCAATATGTAAGGGATCAACTATGGAACCCAATTATCAAAAATATGAATGATATTTCTTTTTTTTAATGACCTACACTGTTACAAGTTACAACATCTACATGTAAAAGCATAATTTATTTTAATCTTTCATACGGTTTTAGCTGATTAAAACATGACTAAGTGAATTCGGAAGACAGGCAACATTTTTAAAAGCCCTTCGTGATGATAAATTGTGTTTTTATTGGTACCCAACAACCACGAATGTATGAATTAGTTACGTTATAATTCGTATGTTGATATTTTTGTATTTATATTACTCTACACTGAAATGTTGTGCTTTTAGAAGTTCTCTCATAAATCTGACATTTCACTTAATTACGTAAATACCATAAATCATGCGGCCTTATCTCTTTCTTTTTCTGTACTCTCTCTCGTCTTTTTACTGTACACTGTTGAATGTGTGTGAGCAGCTTCACAGCCAATTAAGCGAATCCCGACCAACATCAGCCATCTGTTATTGCATCAAACAATTTCGTGACGTGTCCATAATTGCATCGAGCAATATCATGACGGATGTGTTTCTTTCAAGGCTTTAATCACACATATTAAACCTTCTTGTGTCAGCGAATTCGTAGTATTGTTCATGTTATGAACAAATTTCAATGCAACACGATTCGGGAACTTGATAAAAAAATTAATTTATTAAAATAAATGTAATTTTACACAACATATAAAAATTTTCGAATTACAAACTATAATTTGTTTCAACACATTCTTCATATCAAAAAAAAAAAGTTTTTTGCATTACAAACTCTTCCAAAAGGACAATTTCTCCATCTTAACAACTTACTATCAGGGTAGGTACTCAAAGGTAATCGGCAATCCGTGGGGTTGCAAGTGGTTTCATTCCAGAAAATTTTACTATTTCAGAAAATCTGATTATCCTTCTTACTAATTTAGATTCTCGTTATTCGCTCGATATGGATTTACAACCCAGAAATTTCTTCGAAATATTGATTTTGAGATGATTTTTGAGTGTTCTTCTGAGGTTCTTGTACCTCTGTGAGGCTACATACATATTCAGTTTCTTTATATGTTGCGAACGGCTGCCACCAGTTTTTTTTTTCTGACCGAAATGTTCTTTTTGGAGGCACTTTGGTCGAATCCACCGAAAATAAGTAAAAATCATTTTTCACAAATATGAATGCACTAATTTTTAATTTTTCATAAAATCTCAAAAGAAAGAAAAAAGCAAGACCAATTAACTAGTTAATGACAGATGTAGAGGCACACGAGTAGACAGACAGATAGGCAGACTCTGCGAATTTATTAATGTGTTTCTGGTTACTATCGCACTCTAAAAAGTGAAGAGGTAATAAGGTTCATTTTCATAGACCTTAATACCCGCAGGTCCAAAAATAAAAACTTATGTTTTGAAACATAATAAATTTGACTGCAACTAACTTTAATAAACTAAAATCATAAATTGCATGACTTATAAAAGACATTAAGTATAAATTTACATAGTTAACCGTAATATTATCAAAATTATTTAGGATTGTTTTTTGAATATCGGGTAGCCGCAATCTGGAATCTATTAAAGTCAAATATATTTTATTAGTCGACTTTATGTGTGTAGCGTATTAAAAATAAGATATTTGGTTCCAAGGCTTTTTTACTCGCATGTACCTTAGTTGTTATTTCAAATTGATGATTAAAAGACAATCCGCTAAAGATTATACCTCTCGAAACTGTAATCGTGATTAAAATAATACTCAGTTGTACGTGCAATGTAAAGTTTGGTTTCAAAAAATATCATGTTATGTTAAGTATATATCTCCATAAAAGTCAAATTTTAATGTATTCACTGCACGCGCCTGATAAACTCATAAGAAAAAAGAAATAATAAAAAGCTTTGGTGTGCAATAAAAAGTTAAGCTGCATCAAATTACCTTTTAAATTCAAAAGATATTTTTAACACTAAATATGAAGAGTATCGTCATATGGTGAGGCAGATACTAGAAACTCGTCCCCCTGTGATGGGTCCGTGTGATAGAGGGCATCCTAATCAAATCGAGCAGACTGTATTTAATGTCGAAATGATGTTAAATTAATATTATAAAGCATTTTATTGTATTTCAATATAAATCGTTCTCCTGGTCACGGTAAGCCCACCGTGATGATCCCGCATGATAGTGGGTCCTCGTCAAATGACGGTATTTTCTAGAGATGTTTTCTGTTATATGAAAAATATTATACAGTCGTAAAATAATTGACGCGAGTAGTATTTATTATTATATTTTTCATTCCGATCTTATATGTGAGCGCGCGCGATTGAGCGGCAGGATGCAACCGGTCGACTTCAACCATATGATGTAGCGATACAGTTGTTAAAAATTAAATATTGTATACAGAAATATTACTACTACTAAAATTCAACACTTCATATGAAATAATGTTTTATACTATAGGAAAATTACTCTATACGATAAATTAACTAAAATACGTATTAACTGAAATATTTATATTATTAACTGAAATAATTATTCTGTGAAAATTGCGCTTTTGAATGCAATATTAACTAAAAATATTAACTAACATCTTGGGTTCGCAGACGAAATCGATAATACCTAATGCCCTTTGCATTTACTAAGTATATTACCTAAATAGCCACAGCTATACCATCCTGTCCGTCAGGGACGAAACATAAAACACAGTTATATTCCTAAAAGTGCTACCTCTTACGCGACAAAAATACCTATTGCAGTCGGGCTATGAATATGAACTATTTCCGCCTCATAATGGCGCCTGGAACCAATACTAAAAACCTCACTAGGAATAATAAATGCGACTAAATCTCGATAAATACAATATATACTATTCGTAATACGTCGTTGAATTGGCACATGATTCGTCTAATGGATGAAGGACCCCGTTGTGTATCGTAATAACTTCAAATTCTTTTATAGGAGCAGTGTGGAAACAATTGCATAATATTACGTAATAAAAACATCTAACGAACCTAATAATCTATACATTTATGTTACAATAAAATACGTTCACCAGAAGAATTCGTGTATTAGAAATAAAACATATCCGTTTGGAAACAACCCAATAAAATCATTCGAACGGCGCAAAGGGAAAAATTCACACATATTAAATAAAATTGAAATTAATAATCATAAACACTTTGTATTAGCAAATTCTTACCTTGAATGGTTTCGTCTTAGACGTGCATGAACCTGTTCATATTAATTCCGTGAGAAAATAATACATATATTTGCTATTTACGAAATACGACATTTTTGAAGCGAAACTTCTTTATAAATAAGTAGATAAGGTCTCGGGGATGGTTTGTTCGAAAAGATTCTACAACAGCCCGTGAGTTTATATGAAATAATAGTTTCTTTGAATGCTAAGTTTTGGTTTTTTAAACCCTCAGCATCTCTGCTGAGAGGGGTTGAGGCTCCGCGCCCGCCTAAACCCGGTGGCCGACTTCCTAAGTGACTAAACGACCCCCCTTGTTCCTCCGGAACTTACTGCATCCCGAGACTCTATCTCTTCTTTACGAGATGTGATCCCGTGACGCCCTTCTTTTAGGCTTATAATTGAGATGGCCGTACTCTTTTGGTACGAGTTTCTGATGATGTGTGTTGTCTTGAGGCGCCTTTCTTTTAGGCCGGTGTTTGAAGAATCATGTACTCTTTTGGTACGAATTGATGACGACATTAGCCTCCTTTGCGGGCATAGTCAGCGATGTTACAAATTATTGTGCAATCTCATTATGCCTTTTCAGAGCGGCGTCCCACGATTCTGCATCTTGCAACATTTACTTTGGACAAATGTTAGAGTGTTAGTAACATATTTATAATATCCCAGCTATTCCATATGAGTGAATGATTTTTATATTTATTCTGGCCCTGTCTTTCTTACAGAGGACGAAATAGAAGTTAACGTTTTCTATCAAGGTTTTACAGCATTCAGGCATGAAAATCCTTCCAAAGACAAAGGGAACCTTTTGTGGGTTATGTGGCCCTGCGCCTGGTGAGGAAAGAGGTCGGTTTATTGACGACCCCGAGCAACAAGGAGGGCCCCGCCTTTAAGGGACCCTGCAGGGGCTTGTGCGGGTTCCACGCCCAAGTGCCGGCAAGCATCTACGCCCCAACCAGCTAGGCCATCACAAACCAGATATCCCCAATCTTTAGTTAGATCTCCCCATTCTGTCCTTTACTCGTCGTTCTGAAGCTACTTGTTAAGCCAGATGTACCGAGGTACTCAAATCATAAAGACTTGGCTGAAGACCGGATTGCGCAATACTTATGCAACACAATTATTATAAGGCTACTAAGCATTTCTTATAGAATTACGTGTATTCAATTATTAGTAAAATAGTTTGAAAATCCCCATACTTTAAAATATATTCGTTCGGAAGAATTTCTCGTACGATTTGGATTGATATCTGGTTATGCAATACATAACGCGTCGACAATATTATGAATCTATTAAGCACTGCTTATAGAGCTCCGTAAAATCAATTGTTAATACAAATGGTATGAAAATCCCCATGCATCAAAATATATTCGTTTGGGAGATATTCCCGTACGAATTGAGCCAAGATCACACAAGAAATCGTGATATTAATTATACATTATTGCTCCGATTTTTAAATCTTCCCAAAATAAATACATTTCAATAGTGAAAATAATTAATCGATAGATAATATAAATGTGTTCCTTAGCTGTTACACAGTGGCGGTATGATCCTCTCTGGTACTGATGAATGGTAGATTCCTCCATACGTCCGGGCAGCAACTCCGTCCGCAAATGATGTTCTGGAACTCAGGGCTCCGTCGGTAGTCTGTCGGGCAGCGCTCCCGCTCGCAAGTCTGGTCTCGAACTGAAGGGGCTGAGTATATCGTGTTCGCTCCTTTTATAGTCTCGATTGCACCATATCTCTGAAATCCACGCTAGTGCAGTGACTCATCCTATGCGCGATGACCTCACCGCCGGCGCTCGCCATTGGCCGGATTCAGTCATCAGGACGGTCGCCTCCGGCTCAACCCGTCGAAAGGTAACGCGTGCCTGTGATTGGTCCGTTTCGTTAAAATAAGAGTAAAGCACTCGCTACACGCGAGACTTGCTGTTCCGTTTCATAAATAATAAAGGCTCGTTCGCACCTACACACAAGGTCGAGTCTATTAGGATTGGCAAACAATATTAATTTAACACAGAATTATATCTATGGTATAATAAAGATCTAAGAAATATTACTTGTATAGCTGAATATTCAATATTTTGTTAGCCTCTTGTAATACATAGAATCTTAAGAAGAAATATATCAGGCTTTTACTTTTAACCGATTCCAAACAGAAGAAATATATTTTTGATGTCCATACTTGATTTTTTTTTTAATATTATTATTTTAAGATTTTCTAAATTTATTAAATCCATCTCTATGTCGACCATCACACCCCTCCCTGATCATGTATATTATATACATCACGAGCCATTTGTGTATATGTTAAAGTTAAATTTGGAACAATCGGTTAAATGAAACTGTTAAGTTGTTTTATCTGTTATTGTCAAATTGACTTGGTTATGTCCTATTTCTGTTATCCTTTAATTGTGGGAGACATTTAACTATTTTTTTATATTTTATGTTACCAAGCGATTGTATCTCCCTGTTGGATGACCGAATAAAATAAAATAAAATAAATAAATAAATAGACGAACCTTTTATCCTCAATGGTAGCCATTAAGTATATAGTCATAGACGTCAGAAGGAGCTGAATCAAG
This sequence comes from Agrypnia vestita, assembly GCA_016648135.1. Classification (NCBI taxonomy): domain Eukaryota; kingdom Metazoa; phylum Arthropoda; class Insecta; order Trichoptera; family Phryganeidae; genus Agrypnia; species Agrypnia vestita. Next base: position 41,389 of record JADDOH010005235.1, on the reverse strand, counting down.
ACGATCTAGTCATGCTCGTATCACAGGGATTAAATCAACGTGATGCGCGCACGTCAAACTATTCAGGACAAAGTAATTAAACTAAACACGATGTGATTCAGCACAACTGCGGACCATCACAGTATTTTGTCAGCCATTACGAAACTTTAGAGGTGAGCGACCATTTGACGGAAAACTCATAAGTTTTTTCGGAAGGAAAAATCAATAAGCTGATGTAGATAAAAAATCACTATTCTCTGCTGAATTTCTTCGCAAACTATCAAAAGGCAGATAAAATACAATATCGCGATAGCATCAGTTTTTAAACTAGCGATTTTGTCTGTGATTTGGTTCAAGCGGAGCCAAATTTGAGGAATTTCAGAACTTGACTAGTTATCGTTATTAAAGATGATAAAATTTTATTTTCTACAATTACTTCCACAATACAGTGTTCACGTCTTTTTGGATTTAATAAGAAAATAACATTCAACAATCTGCCATGACTCTGGGATTGATCTTGGAAAAATTGTTGGTCGTAAATTAAATATTATAAATAATTAAGTCCTTTTTGCATGTAGTTACTTTTTTATAATAACTAGTTAATCAATCGACCTAAATATTTTTTATTTTTGTCAAATTACTACCAAATTTATTTATTAAATAATACATTTTATCCTGATGAAGGAACCATTGGCCCGAAGCAGGCTGATTAATCAACACATAATGATATATTAATCTTACACAACCCTGTAATTTATGTAGAAACCAGGAGATTTAAAAAAAAGTTCATTTATTGTTTTCATGATTTTATGCCCCTTATAAAGGTACACATAAAACTTTCATTTTTTTGGAAAATTTTTCGAAAAAAAAATGTTCATGTCGTGGACATTCCCTTGGAGCTCCTCCGTCGTGACTGAGTCTATCTGATGTAGAAAAGAATATCGTGTAGATGTAGATAGAAATTTAGAAGCTAAATATCTTAATACAATAATAATTTTTGGATAGTGTAATTGTTTAAAATGAAACCTAGTAAGTACCAATAAAAAATTACAAATAGATAAATAATTACCGCCTTGTAATAAATCACCCAACTCCTATCTTAATTTCTGACTCCCAGGGTTGTGTAATTTATTAAACAAAGTATTTAATTTATATAAATATAATAATTTACTTCCGCCAAAAAATTATTTTTCGATTATTGAAGAATTTTTTAATTCAGTTGCGACATTTACGATAGGAATATTTCAAATTTTGTATCTTTCCTCGCGGTGTATGGATTGTATGTCACAAGACCGGATGTCATGAAAGATGAGACTCAATGGAGTAATGAACGTTTTCTCCAAAGCAATTGATTTTCTCAATTTTCCAATCCAGGACCGGGCGAGGGAATGCGGGTTGGCGAAGAAGGGAATACATCCGGGATGTCATGGTATGAGTGTAGCTCGCTTTAAGTAAACGATGTTGGCCGTACACAATTTCGTTCAAGTAATTTTCCGTAAATGCGTATTATATTTTAGAAGCGTAAATTATAAATTTAGAAGCATAAATTACTGTACATTGTACCAAAGACAGTTGTCCAAATGGATTCAACAATGAAAGGATGTCATTAGCGACTAATTGAGCGTCAAATAGTAGTATCTCAAATTTCGTTTTGTCTTGTGTAATTTTGTTATTTTAGAGAAATGAATGCCGTGGTGTTAATACTCAACCTATCGTGATAAAATTTGGCATACGTATACTTTAATATTAGAGCTATCAGATTTTTGTTAACGCCAGATGAAAAGTGTTATTTTTTAAAAATAATATTAAGTTATTCTTAATAATATTTCAGAAAAAAGTTTTTTTCTCTCCTGGGAACATTGGTATCAATTCCCATGTTTATGCAAAAATGTACAACGATAGGTTTCTCCCGCAGCTGCATGTCTTCCCGAGCAAGCCCGTCGATCTGAAATGCCTATTTCTTTCGTCCAACCTCTCGGCCGACACCGTTCACACACACGCGCACACACACACACACCCGCGTACATGCTCGCACATACGTAGGTACATTGAGATACATTAAAATTAGTTTTATTTAAAAAATATTTATATTCAAAGGAGTTCTGTGAAAAAAGTTGTATCGGTGATGTGATAATTATTAAATAAATTGCTAATGATATCTATCCCTTAATCCTTTTGGACTACTATCATTCGGACTGTCTATATTCCTTCTTTATATATTATAAATGAAAATATCTATATTATTTATTGATATTGGTGCAACACGACTGTTTTAATTTACTATAAACAAAACAATATATCACCCACGCTTCGAAATGGTGACAGGATTGCTTCTTGTAATACAACACTAATGATAAAATATATAAAGAAAAGTAACGTGTGTATAGTAGATATAAAGTTAACGTGTATAGAAATCGGGTATGAAGGTAGGCAGGTGAAACAGAAATTGTTCGGTATCCGTAGCGAGTTCATGAATTCCGGCAAACTGGGCTCTGAAAGCTCCAAAGCCAAAGATGGTTGGTTAATAAATGCCCTGGGCCGAGCCGGGCCGGACGGGCGCGGGGCACATCCGGTCTGCAGAACATAACTGTAATTTACTGCCGACAACATTACCGCGCGTATCTGTTTCACCTGATCGCGGTTGTAGTCGGTACGCTCGCAGTAAGGCTTTAACCCCCGAGTGACCACGACTTATTTCATAACTGACGAATCGCTTACAGGTAAAGCTGATATTGTTTTATTTATTTTTTATTTAATTGTTATTTTTCAATGATTTAAATCACCGTTTTTTATATTACGGAAAAGATATCCACATTCTTCTTTACTAATTGAGCTTGTGGTAGAGGAGTCAGATTCATCCCTTTTACCGAAAAATGGAATCTAAACAATAACAATTTTCTCAAAATTAATAAATTTAAAAATTATGCTGTTTACAAAACTAAAAATACAGTAACATAAATATGCTCTAAATTTTTCACGGCCATTCAGAATCTTCTGTATTGAGTTTTCTGGATTATATTATATGGACATTTTGGATCCCAATGTGTTGTCAAAAGCTTTCGTTATTGCTAAACTATGATTGCTTTACATAAATTTTTGCAAAATTCTGATTTTTTTTACATTTTCAACAAACAGACCGTCAACAGGTCATTAATGACCCTAATAGTTGGTCCTATAGTAAAATGTTTTGGTACATCTTCTGATTCTTCCCAGATGTGTCTTTCTTATATGCCCAATATCTTAATGTTTAAAAAAAGTATGTTTTATTAATTTGAATATTTTAAAAATGTAACATTTTTATTTTGCCTATCTATGTATGAGGAATTTTCCTAGAAAGTTGTTATTTTAAAGCAATACGCATTATCCCGTATTTGTTTTAACTAATGAAAATTTAAAAATATATGTACACATATATATTATTCTCATCAGAACTTAATAATATTCAAATGTATAAATACATGAAACATTTAAATATTAGTGTAAAAAACTCTCAACAAGCCAGTTACCGCCTACAAAAGCAGATAAATTCCATACTGCTGTCCAGAAACACCAAGATACTAAGTAAACAAAACGCCTATTAGGTCAGTGCTCACGTACGCATCTGAGAGATGGAGACTAACTAAGAGGAATGAGTGAGCACTGGATGTTTTTGAATGAAAAATTTGAACCGTATCTTTGGACCGGTTCTAGACAGTGAACTCTGGCGCAGACATTTCAAAAATGAGCTCTACTGATACTTTGTTAAGGAGCTAGGCGTCCCACAATTAATAAAATGTGGAACCCTTTGGTGGCTGAACTATGTGGAGAGAATGATTGAACAACAAGTACCGAAGTCCTCGCTGAGTTTAAGACCAATAGGGCGAAGGAGCTAAGCAAGGCCAACATTAAGGAGCGACAAAGTCTTCATCTGCCTTAAATATTCAGAACTGGAGAGAGCTGACACAAGACCAATACAATACGAGGAAGACCCTCAAGAAGGTCAAGACTTACCAGGTGTCGTAGAGTCAAAAGTGATGAAGGTTATTATATATATAAATAAGTTTAACTTTTTTAAATTTGTCATTACTTAAAAAATAAGTCCAATCATTCATGTTCATAAAAATTATCAGCTTTCCATTCTACGTTTAATAGATTGGTTAATGTCTCCGTGTCTACAAATTAGTTTAAAATCGAATATTGTAACGTAAAATAAATTACCACTAACAACGGTTGTAACCCCAAAATCAATTGACGGAATATTAAATATAATAAATATTTTAAAAAAGATTTAATAGTTCATTCATTTACTCAATGCTAAATGACAATGGGAAACAAAGAGAAAATTTTTATCTGTATTTATCAAACATGTTATTTAAGTTTTGAAAAAATTCCAAATATAATAACAAATAAAGAATTATATTTTTTTTAAAAAATGAGGATTTGAAAATGAAAAAAATCGGGCATTTATCAATTAAATTGAAAAGAAGTCATAACATTAAGAAAATTTGAAACAAGAGTCAATAAGCATTTGAGATATCTTAATAATAATAATTATTCAGAATTTATGAACCACCTAGTAGAATCTAATATAGTTATTCAGAAATTTAGAACCATCTAATAAAACCTAATAACTTATTTTAACACCGGTTTAAAAAATAAATTTCATCAATTCTAGAGGTTTTCACTTGTATACCCTAAAAATATTTAAAAATATTAAAACTACTAATGTAAATTTAAATATTATAAGCAATCAGGTAAACTTTATAAATAACTCTCTCTTAAACCTACTTCCATTATGTATTTCTTTGTAACTGCCTAATTTTGTAACCACGCCCCTTCTAACCCCCTCCCACCAAAACTAATCTGTCTATACTCGAACATTATTATTTATTTTTTTATTCAATGTTTACAATACATTCATTTAATACATTCAATGTTCTGAGGAAGGGAATATTGCTCCCAATTTTTACAACAAAAATCAAGCGTGGTTAAAACAAAATATTAATGATTTTATTTAAACATTAAGAACATGAAAACAATTGAATTTGAGAAACGCGCTAGGATTAAGTTTCTAGTTAAACTTGGGTGCAAAAGATGTGACATTTTAATCGCTATAATGGAATTTTATGCTGAAAATTCGCTAAAGAAAACCGCTTTGTGTAAATGGATTAATCGTTTTATTAGCGGACGAGAAGACATTGAGTACGTCGGTCGTCGGGGGAGACCGTCAACTTTGGTTAAGGAAGAAAATTTTATTTATCTCCACTAACTATTAAAAACTATCGTGTAACGTCTAACGGTGCAAATTTTCGTTAAGAGTATCGGTGGGATAATTAAAATGAAATTCTACCAAGCAATCAATGTGTGCCAGAACTATTAAGGGGGGGGTAAGGTTTTTAACTTTTTTTTTGCATTTTATTTTTAATGAATTTTTAAATGAATGTATAACATCGCAAGAATATTGTGTCAAAATTTCAAGTCAATCGGAGCAAAATTGACGAAATTATGAACATTTGAGCGATTTTCTATACCTGCTCGGGCAGCTAAGAGACGCGCTCACCTGAGGACTACCGGACGTGCTATTGTATTGGAAGAATTTTGCGTAGACAAGGACAAAAAGATGCTGATGATGAAAACTCTTTGCTGTGTGAACATGGCATCGACGATTATGTGTAAGTATAAAATAAGTGTTGAGTTTTATTTTGAATTTTACAGTATGCAAAACTTTAAAGCGTTTTCCCCACATCTCACGTTTTCAAAGTCGGTGTCCATTATTACTTCAAAACTACTACACCGATCCTTTTGAAATTTTGAACACTATTTCTGTACATAACTTACTGGGTAACGCTGGAGCCTTTTTTCAAATGTATTATTAATTTTTATTTTTTAATAACAAATTAGTCGATATTTTTCGCAAAAAATCGTGTTACCTGGGAAAACCTATTATCTAACGAGTGAACTTTGATTTTTTGATTTCAGATGATCTAGCACCAAGTTATGATGGACACCGCAATTCTACTTTTTTCCGAGACACGTCCGAATAATTGCTGCCATTGCCGTATTTTTTAATATTTCTTCTTGAAAATTTTACACAATATTCTTCAAATGTCATATTTTAATGTACTATTAGTTTAAATAAAGAGATTTTAACTGTGTCGTCACAAAAAATTCACAAAAACATGCCTTTTTTTGTACGAATTAACCTTACCCCCCCCCCCCCTTAAGCAGAGAATAACAAATGATGCCGAGAAAATAAAATGGTGCTAGATGTTACAAAATCGCCTTTTCTATTGATAAAAGACTGTAATTTCTAAATGCAGCATTGCTAATGTTTTTTTTATCGCCGAGAGTAAATAATATTACAATGTCTAACATGCAAAATTCGGTGCAGCTAGATTTTATATTGAATCATAAGATGTAAAGTGCAATGTTTTCGGGTTCATTGACAAGGTTATTTATTATTACAAGGGGTATTAATGTCACAAGGTCAGCATCTTTTGAGGTTATGGTAATGTCCGACTAGGAAATGAATTGTCTCGTTTGACATCGTGCTTTTGTATATCGCAGTCTCTCAGCGACACTCACCAAACGCCGAAGTCTCGTAATCTCGTGGCTTGAAGATTGCGCCGCAGGTTCAGGTTTAGGAATCCAAAACCGTTTTCTCCCTGGCTTTTGGACCGAGTGGCTGGCGGTGACATGGAACTGAAAAGCCTCGGGCGTACTTCCGGTTCGGGCGTCTCAGGTGGAACAGAATCTTTGTTTATAAAATGCATTCGTATAATATTAATATTTATAAATATTCTTCCTCAAAAGAGATGCAATACGAATATGCTTATCTATGACTGTAATATTTGTTTATAATTTATTTATCATACCAAAATCTTTATTATTTTCTTCTCAAATCTCCGTCTGGCAAGATTGGATCATCTCATGTTTTTTGATTCTAAAAACTTCTCGAATTTCATGCATAATATCCATAAAAAAAAAGAACTGGATTTTGGTATAAAATTTATCGTCAAAGAAATAATAGTAAATTTTTTGATCACATATAATATCTAAAAAATAATTTTTCACGAGGTTTAATAATTATCTATGCCAATTTAAATGAAAAAAATTACCTACTTTTTATATTTTGGACTACAAAGTGATGATTTTTGTTAGAGTATACCTATAAGTTATTTATCTTATCAATCGAAATGAGATACATGGCATGTTCGATTATACCTACTTTTAAAATAAAACTAAGGTCAATTGATAAACTTGATCGAAACCATTTTTATCATAAATAATAAACGAGATACGTTTATGGTTACATACGAATACACTTAATTTCGTATATTGCTTCGTAAACGCTTTTGCCAACAAATAAAACAGTATTTCAAAGCTATAAATCAACCGGCAAAATGAGTGTGAAGTGTTTTGCTAGACAGAAAAACTACGAGTGAATTATGAATAACTGTATAACCTGTTGGTAATTTATTTATTATTTATATCAATAAAGCTTTTGAATGGAATTCAAATTTTCATACTGTCACAATATTATTTTGCTCGGGAACGTGCGTGCACCTAAACTGCTGCCAAATAAATCAAGTCAATCGAGAATCTCATAAAACCGTGAATAAATCTTTCAGTTATATACGACCAGTGTGGTCGGGAGAGCTAAGTAAGCTTCCAGGGATAAAAAAGCTACTCACTAAAATATCATCTCGAGAAACAAGATTAAATCAAGGACTTTAACTGGGAGCTCTCGCTCTTTTAAATATGCCAAAATCTTTTTGCTAGCCCAATTCCATGTTAATGGTAAAATGTGTAATTTATTCAAAATTAAGTTTTCCCATTGACGTTTGACAATAATATAATATATATTTTCTTTTTTCTTTTTTTTTTTTTTTTTTTTTTTTTTTTTTTTTTTTTTTTTTTTCGCATTTTTAAACAGCAATTTAATCGAAAACATGTCACGAGATGGGAATAAAAATAGAATTGACATATAATGTGTTCTTATATTATGTAAATGCAAATATTTCAATTTTTATGTATTACAAGAGATTTGAAACAATCAATTATGTAGTATATTTCTTAATTTCATCAATGTATTAAAATTAATTAAAATTTTGATTTTAACAAGAATTTATCTTAAATCCAAACAAAACCTCCGATATATAATTCTCAAAATCTGTGGAAAATATTTGCACAACCTTTTTCGAAACGTTTTACCATCCAAATATATTCATAAACTTTTATAATATTTTATTAATTTTAAAGGGGCAATATATTTTAACAATCAATTTAAAATTTATTTTATTTCGTCATTTATATTAAATCTTGTCGCCGTAATTATTTCATTATTTCAAAATTTCAAATTTCATTAACAATGATAACAATATTGTCACGTGACGGTATGACCGGGAGGAATTACTCACTATAGAAATCTCTCGAACGGTCCACCGGATTCTGGGAACTCAGCGATGTTCAATCATTAAAGTACCTACCGATAAGTGAGAAGTTTTTTAGTGCGGACCTAGGCGATTTAAGTACAGTGCATCAGTAAATGAGACTAGTTAATCAGGAGTGATAATTTGTAAGAACTGCAAAATTTAGTGTGAATTTAAAACCTCAGAGTATATTCGTATCCAGCCACGTTGTGTAATTATTAAACCTTTGATTAATTTTAAGTGTTTCATTTGTTTACCACGGTAACGATCTTGTGACAATATTATGAATATTTCTATATTTCAAAATGTGACAAAATTATGAATATTTCTATTTTTCAAAAGCTTTAGAAAGAAAACTGGCTACTAATATATTTACATTACTCTATTACTCAAAATTAATGGCCGATTTACTTTTTGTTATTTTTGCATTCCGCGCAAGATTTAGAATTAGAATATTTCAGATTCTTTCCGAGAAGAGAATTTGAAATTTCTCGACTGATCGCGAATACATTCTAAAATGCTCGAAGTATAAATTTCCATGCAAAATAGGTACACCAAGAACATTATTTGTTATTTTACGAGAAAAGTCGAAGCTTTTTCAATCCCAAACTTGCACAGAAATGTTCGAGATGTACATAAATGTAACTCTTAATATCAAAATTTGTTCGGGAGGTGAAATAAATAATGTAACAAATGTGGTTTTTTTCATAACTTTACTTGAAACTCACCAAGTTTGGAGCACTCTGGTGCATGTTAATTTATATAACGCTAATGGAATAGAAACTTTGTATAAAACTAATAAAACTTACTTTAAATAATAAAATAGATTGTAAAATATTGGTGCAATAACTATAAATCTACGTATTTATTTTTAATAATGGAGTTAACTTTACCAATGAAAAATATTAGAATGAAAAAAATTAACACAGGCATCAGAAGATTTTGCTGAGATATTCTGCCATGTTTCTACGATCTTTCTGGTCGACTTTTCAAATACCATCGCGGGGTCTATCATCAGGGCTGATTTGTTGCGCAACCTGATGATGATGATGGATCCTGTAATGGGATCTGAAACGTCGGCCAAAAAGGTCGCAAAAACACGGCAGAATATCCCAGAAAACTCAAACCAAAAGATTCTGAACGGCCGTGAAAATCTAAGATGATTTTTATCACAAGATAATACCTACATTTAGTTATTATCAAAAAATATACCTAGGTACAAAAACACAATTTTTTTACCTAGGTGCACCATTTTTGTAAAATAATAAATAAAATAAATTAGCTCTTCAACCCCCTTAAATTTATTTTCTGTGTTTTGTTTACTCGTGTGTTCATACTTCCTATTTTAATTCCTAGTATATACGGTATCCTGAGAAAATGGTCATTGCCCCCAAAACATTTTGACTTATCAATAAATTGTTACTTACACAAAGCATTTTTTTATTACGATATATTGCGTTCATTAAAATAAGGAAAATTTCTAAAAGCAATATAGATTTTTTTCAATAAAATCAATATCTTTACGTTACCAGTAATAATAATTTCTGGATTCTTATTATATTTTCGAGGACTATTGATATATGCTGCTTGTTTGATTTGTCACTGCAAATATTGTTTGGGACGGTAGAACTATATCACTAAGAAGGTCACCGGCACAGTGGAGTAACCTACTAAGGACTTCAATCCAAATCCAAGTCACTAACATGAGTCAGTGACCATATCTCATTCAAATCGTTTTCGAAATCTGCCTCGGGATTCATGATCACGATCGATCAATAAGAGTAAAACGAAGAACAAAAATAAATTGAAGATGTCAAGTTAATCTTCTTACTATTTTATTACTTATTTTAGCACTGGCTGTAGCCCGTCAAAAATGACGGTTCTTTTACACGTCGGTTCCAAAAGAATAAGTATTTATTTATTTAGATACACATAATAAAATTACAATAAAAGAAAAAAATTTCCCCCTAAGAAGTTAAAAAATTTAAAAAAAGAAAAAAGAAGAAAAATATTTACGATAAAGAAGTTATGAACGTAACACGAAGTAACGACGGACGGACGGACGGACAGACAGACAAATATTTTTAGTATACTTTATCGCTTATAATTATTAAAACAAGTTAAGAATTTGTTTATATGTATGTTCTGAGAACACAATTACGAGATTTTGTCCACAGAAAGATAATTATTAATTGAGATAAATTATAGAAATCTTACAGAGCCGAAGCAATTTAAATGAGAAACATGAAAAAAAACACCCAATAAACACTTTCATATACGTTTCCCTTATAAATGGCTTCATCTCTGTGAGACTTCTATAATTTATTTGAATTAAAACAAATGAATAAAATCAATTTGAAATGTTCAAAGAAAAAATTGACTACAATCGAGATATAAACCCAGATTGTACTCCGATTGTGAACAATTTTTTTTTTTGGGAATTGCGAAACATTTCGCTACATTTTTTTTACCATTTACAATTACAAAATGTTGTGTCTGCGATATGTAATGACACTAATGGTTTTATTATTTTTTAAATAGCTATCAACTTTATATTACGCCGTGAATAACAAAAACCTTTGAGCAATTTACACTGCTGCCGCCAGGCTAAATGAAATATAGAAAAAATAAAAATATTATTATTTTTTGTCTAAATATTAGTCTTGTTTTTTGTAATTATTACAATATGACAATGATGGGAAAATTGTCCTGAGAGACTAAGCAATTCTTTTTCATTTACTTAGTTTCTACCGCTAATTGATAGTAAATACAGTTTGTGGAACTATTTATGTGCTCATAATGGCCGTCACAAACAGGTGTCCCTTAAGTGCAACTACGGTCGCTGGCGGGTTAACGCAGGTACAGAGGGGCAAATTGTCTAACAGGCTCACTGAATCATCGTTATCTCTATTCTATTCATCGTCACTATTTTCCGCAAAATGGTGGCATCCGACGCAAGTCGGGAAGCTTCCAAAGACGAGAGGGAAAAAATGCGTCACATTTAAAAAAAATTACTTTAATCATAATAATCCTGAAACTATTTATACAAACGATCAAGTTGGCAATATCGTCGTAATTATTTTCAATATATTTATGCTACATTGCTATCTTGCTGCATGCAGCAAAAATAAAATACCATTGCTGAATTATTTGTAAGGATTTTCTGTATATTTATTTAAATATAATCAAATTAATTGTAAATTTGAAACTTTAACAGCCAAGATGCAAAACTACTATATTTTTTTGAAAAAAATCAACCTCAATGGAAGTGAGTGTTGGTCGCTAAATTGTACGCAGAAAAGTGAATTTATACTTAAGTTTTTACTATATATATATATATATATATATCACCATTGTACATTTATATTTTAAATAATTAGAAAAATATTCTTTCTTGAACAATAAACTATTTTATAAAATTTTATTAAGTCTACCTTTATACGACAAAATTTGTTTGTGTAAATCTCAATTTTTCTTCTTTTTTTGAAGAAAGAAATTATCTGCAAAAAATTTATCAATGTGAAAAGCTTGACATTTTTTTCTTATTAACGATCAACTGGGTAAAGCTAAAGCTATCGAATCAAAAATAATTGCAAATTTCGCTGCCAAACATTCTATTAATCAGCTAGAGGATGAAAAATTGATTCTTCTTTATCAACATCGACCAGATTTAAGTCGGGAGGTAAAAGCATTTTGCTTGTGACGATAAATTACTGAAATATCGGGAATGTCCCGATTAAATAAGTTTGCTCCCAAAGACGACAGCCATATTAATGATAGGGAGAAAAGGGAATCAAAGTAAAGAAAATGTTTGTTTTCATCCTTGTTACAAACAAATCATTAGATTTTTCTTAAAAAGAAAACACAAAGTAACTATTTTTGTAAAAATGTTATTTTTAATATTTAAAGGTATAATTTTTACATCTTTTACATTTAATAATGTATCACACTATATTTGGTAATCAGTAATAGGTAATAATAATAATATATCATGCACATTTATGTAGATATAGTAAATGTTTTAATTAATTAAATTAATTTGCTAAATGATTTAAAGTGCGCATTTTTAGGCCCATCTATTAATTTATAAAATACAATCTACATATAAAAATTGTTTTCCTCAGCATGATAAAAACTTAAATATAATGAAATAGATGTACGTATAAAAAAGTTAAACAATTTAAATTTCATGTAATGGTATTTATAAAGCCTGCCTTTGAATAGGCGCAAAAGATGATAATTAAAAGTCACATCTTCACCCATACCGCAATTCCAGAAATTAGGTTATTATATACACATACACAGACAGACATCCAGCTTAAATGGGAGTTATGCTGGAAAACAGGAAAAATGTAACTAACATCATGGTAGGCAGAGAGGATAAAACGCCATAATCCTCTTTCCTGCAATACCAGCTTTTTTACTTTTTTTATCGGCTTTATTTTAATTTGCTTCGGCTACATTCATACATCTTCTCATGCATGCTCTGCGGTTTTTGAGGCATTTAACAAGGCCATCCTCCAATACTTGTTATATCTGATCATGCCAGGTACTTCGCGGACGCCCTCTATTCCTGTTGCCTTCAACACTAGCCTCATATATTTTCTTAACCATCCTTTCCTCGCTCATACGTTCTACATGACCAAACAATGTCAGCACTCCTTTCTATATTCTATCTACTATACTACAACCAGCATTACAATTCATGTAGGTAACAACTATTCTAAGGTTTCATCTTAAAATTGGAGATTTACATCTATCCGTGATTTACATTATCCCCGTAAGCTTACCTTCTCCGAAAACGGTGAGTAAATAGCCAGTTATTTTCACTAATGGTTTCGGCTGGCCATTTTGCAAACCGCCAGACTTAAAGCTCCAGATCAAACAATTAAGCGATGGAGTCTGTGAAATCTCCGAAACATGCTAATGTATTTCGTGAGATTAACACTGAAAGTTACTCAATAACGTTAAGTTTGTTTTTCTGGGCCATGTTAAAAGTTCCATACTTGCGCAAGAGCTCCGTGAATATCAACTTCAATATTGGTAGAGGACTTAACTCCACTGCTTTATTAATAAAAAGCCTCCATTTCGTACGGTGTAATTGGAGCCGCTCAACTTTACGGTACAGTGTTTTCATGGAAGCTTTTATTTTGTCTGTCTGCTAAAGCTAATTGATTTTTCATGTTATCAATGTCGGTTTTCTTTCTATAAATTGACTCGGCTTTATCATTTACACACATTATCTTTTATTGCAAATATCTGTTGGGTGCGCTGTTCCATTAGAAGAATAAATAAGAATTTCTCTCCACAACTTGTAAATATACTAAAATATAACCCAAATCAATTCTTATATTTCGCTGACTGGCTAATATCGAATAAAGTATAAAACTATGTAATTATAAGAGACGTTACATTACGTATTTTAAGAGATGTCCTTAGATTTACATTACTGTTTTTTTATATATAATTGGAAATCATTTTATTTCTTAAAAAAATAACCTTTTAACTCAATCTCCATAAATATTTTTTCGAAGAAATTTCTTCTATCAGTCTTAAAATTTGAAATCATTACTCAAGGATTCTTTGAATGAAATCTTTTTAATTTTAGCCGATATGTTCCAGAGTACATTCATTTAAAAAAATATCTGAAACATAAATATGTTTACAGGAATAGAAAATATAAAATAAGTATATTATCTTGAGTGTAACCATTAATTATATGACAGCAGCTAGCAGTTATTATAGGTATCATACCTACTCAATAAAATAATATTCTATTTAAATACAATGTAACATATTTTTCAATTTTGAAGTAATGTGACACATATATTATTTGAAATCAATAAAGAATACATAATTAATTTAACATGTTTTACATATTTTTATCAATTTAATTAAATTAGTATTGCAAAGGGTACTCTATCCACTTATGCATATTGATACATGTTTATTTATAAAATACTGCCTTTGTATTTCATCCCATGGTCTTTTCTATGCATTTGGACTAAATAAATGTTGTACACCCAATGGCAGGCATATGAAACTTTTCATTGTTTTACCAAATTAATATCATATCATTGTCAATATATATAAATGTACCTATTTAAAGCAAGCCCTGGGCCATCCTATAAAAAGGCTTCCATATGTGTTTCTCACATAAATAGTTTCGTCTCTGACTTGTTTAATTTAGTTTAATTCATTTCTGAATTTATTTAATTATATCACTTTGTTTTTTATTACTTGCATATTTTTATATATTCTCGGTGTTCGAAAATTTCGTTCGATCTCCGATAAAATTTCTGGCCGATTTCATTATCATTTTTCGAGAGGTCATCTCGTGACACGACACCTCTCACCGCTCGCCCCGGCTGAGTGCGGCGCGAACTTGGCCCTAAGCTGGGCGATCCGAGATAAAACAGCGAGCGACTAACAGTTTGCCCCAGCTGCGATACGACACGCTCCCATTGATCAGATGATGTAAGGATAAAATGCTGAGCCACGCTCGCCCGAGGTCGGTTTCCCGATGGCAGCCGCGCTGAGCACCTCTCGACAATTTAGTAACAACGGCCACCTAAAATTTTGATACTTTTTAACGAGCGCTTGTGCTAAATACGTCACGTAGTAATTTATTATCATTCTCAACACATTCTGGGCCGTGCTTAGACTAACACTATAATATTTACGTAAATATGACATTCATACTGCAGTTAATATATGTAACGGTATGTTAAAAGAGATTACGTAAAGAATCCCTCGTAATATTTCGATTACAACAATAAGATCGTAAACACTAGAAAATGAAAGATTTTTTTCGATAATTCGAAAACCAGCATCTTAAAGCGGAACCGACAGCTGTGCAGCGAATTTGTTTTGACATTTCTACGATGGCTGGGGTAGCCAGTCGTGAGTTAATCGGAGCGACAGATATTAAGCAAATTAATGGAGCGAAGTACATAACTGGCGATTTAAATAGGTGCGACTTTTTACGTGTGATGAAATTTTCTAGAAAGTGATAAATAAAGTCTTACCAAGATAAAAAGAAGTGTTCACAGATGAATGATAAATAGCAAATTAGTGTGAATTTAAGACTAGCGTTAAATTTAATTCGTGTTAAGTGACTTTGTCAATTTAATAAAGTAATTAATTATTTTTTAATAAATCGTTGATTCATTTACAGTGTTTCAATTTGTGTCGCAAAGCCACGACCCTTGAAAATATAAAAATCAATATTTTTTATATGTACGTTCTAGGAACACAACACACTTAGAAAGAAGTTTAAAATATAGAGGTACAAGAGCGGCGACATCGACAACGGCCATAAATAAGGCTTTAGCGTAATTACTTTCAATATTTGATATAAGACAGGTAAAGTACAAAGGTATAAACAACTATTAGAATTTGAGGTCGATGGAATTAGTGAACTTATTGTGTAAAGTAATCACCTAAGCCAGCTGATACAAGTCATAAGCCCTTTGGCCACCCTATAAACACGTGTTTCCCATGTAAAAAGTTTAAATAATTTATTTTAATTAAAAAAACCATTTGCGATTAGAAATTTTTCATGGAAAAACAATTAAATCAAACGAATCCTACTTTTTAATAATTATTTATTTATGATTTTAATCTGAGGTATAATTGATGCGTTGGACGTAAGCTGCAAAAATAGTATTTGAACCATAGTATCATTAAATTTACACAAAAGAGAATAACAAACACATTAATATAATTATGTATCGCTCAATACTTAAAGAGGGATAAATAGAAAGGTTCTGTTGAAAGGAACTTCATGAATGCTCAATATTTGCAGTAAATGTACAATATCAATGATTTCACATAAATTCAACTTACTTAATCGTTTTTTTTAATAAAATTGCTTAAAAAACCTAAAAATTTCTAGGTAAGAAGAGAAAGTTTTTTTACATCACAGTAAGGTAAAGGTTAATAACTGTTTGATCCAAACTCACCCTCAAATATTTTAAATTCTTTTTGTATCCGATTAAAAATATTTAATAAGTACTGAATCTTTTGACTTAAATAAAATAAAACATTTTTCTTAAGAATCCAATATCATTTTCAATGCGTACAAGTTTAATTAAAATTTCTCAGAAGAAGAATAATCACGAAATATTCTACGTAAAAAATTAGATATTCTTTTATATTTCTCGAATAGAAAATTTTTTGTTTGCGCATAAATAAATTACAAGAGATATTTTTAGAAAAGGCTCGTTTCGAATCGCCTGATTGTGTGATATTCGGCTCGCTTTTAAGCGGGGCAATAAAGGGTTATGGTAAAATAATTTATCAAAGTTTCAGATAAACATCATTAAACTTTTTGGTTCCCCCTCCCCCGTGTGTTTCCAACACATTTAATATGTTCATAAACCGTTCCCTTATCGCGGTACGTAGATATCCGATTCCTGCAACTCATCCTATGAGCACAACTCTAGCGGCAGTTTTAATAAAGTATACGCACATTATTAAGGTTATTGTCCCGCCGAGGCAGGATCGCCGGAAAGTTATTTGTTCTGCGCGCGGTTTCGCCCCGGGACCCGGTCCGCCTTGGAACAATAAACTGTAATCCCCTGGAATTGGATACAGCCGGCAGTTCCAGCTTCCAGCCGGTGCCGCGGGACGGCGCCTACCTCAGACCGTCGCAAAATCTGGGGGATTATAGAAATAAGACTTTAAAATAATGAACAAATAATCGGCTTAGGAAAATGATACAATGTAGTATTTCCATCGAGATGCTCGAGGAACGGAGCTTTAGCGAGTTGCCTCAGTGGGCTACTAGGTTTATGTTTGATTATTTTTTATCAATATATATTTTATATATAAAATATGTAAACTTAATATGTATGAGAATATTTTAAGCACGTTCAAATTTTTCAAGAAGACAAAACTGAATTTTTTCCTCAGAGCACAAAATTCAGTAATGTCTTCTTGAAAACATCATCATCATTAATAATGATATATTATAGATGTCCATGTTATATCTTGATGATATATTATAATGTATGTACATATTATAATATAGAATATGTCTCCATGTTATATTATAGATGTCTCAATGAGATTGTACGATGACGAACGTCTCGCCATCATCGCACGCGGGTGGGATATTAGAATGAAAGATTTTTCCTTTCCAATCGCCGCCGATTAATGATTGACAGTAAATGACACCCGGGATACACTGCGCCAAAGCTAACTACGACACAGTGGACAAATTGTACTTGCGGTTTCCCGGTAAGTCGTGTGTCGCTTCAATCGAGATTCTCCTGGTTTCGTCGAATCCGGAACAGTTGGTGTGTCTCTTCCCGAAGGCTAAATTGAACTGATGTTGAACGCGCACGAAGAGGAATGTCCGTTCTCACCGGAAAAAAACGACACCTGACACGTATGTCAACTGTCACTGGGCAGATTTTTAAAAATTCGAATCCTGGCTAGCAATTGGCGCAGAACACATCGGGTGACAGTTCGACCAACCAAAATCGCGACGCGGCCCGCGCGCGGTGATTACGAAACAGAGATATCTATAATATATCTCGATTAATGACGTTCCCTCTGAGGATAAAATTCAGTATTGTGTTCTTAACAAATGTTTACATCCTCAAAGTACTCGATATATATATATTTTTTTTTTTAAATGGCCTAAAAAGAATTTTCAAAATTAAATAATATTCAGGTGTATTCTAGTGTACCTTTTTATAATTCGGGTGAATTTCATACATACTCGTATATAAGAATAATATTGCTTCAAACCCATTAGACATCTTTACTGGTTTACTGGAATGACAAATTTCAAACACAAATGGCCGTAATAAAAATAAAACTTACATGTAGAAAGAGTTATACAAAGGTAATACATATGTTAACTTATAGGCTTGTATGTATAGGCTTAGGACCTATTATTGTAAGGCTAGGTTAAGTGATCACTTTATACCATGTTACGTTGAATATACACAACTTTCAAAAAAATTTATATATGTAGTAATCAATCATGGGTGGAATTGTGAACGTTACATTGTGTAAAGTGATTACTTAACTATAGGATAGGCCGTAAGCCCTATCTCTACGAGACATCTATAATATATCTTGATTAAATTATATATTTCATCACATTATTAAGTGAGTTAATTTTTTTTGTGTACTGTCTCATGGAACAGGAGAACAAGTATATATTTTTTAATATAATAAATTATTACTAATACAAATTAAAAACAGTGATAAAATGATGTTGGATTACAAATATACATAATATTTTAATAGTTCACATATATTTTTTTACAAAATTTTATTAAATGATTTTGTGCTCTTATATTTAATGGTAAACTATTGAAAAACTTAATTATGTGTAATGGTTTTCCACGGCTGTTTTATTGGATTTAGTTATATTTTTACTTCCTATATGATTACTTTAAATGAAGAGTGTATTTTTATTCGGGTGATTAAAATCTTATTTATGATTTAGTATTGTTTTCTATTCTTAGAACACAATATCGTTGGATTATTTTTACGTGCGATGTTTTTTATATAACCTATGTTTTTTTTGTTTATCTATGATTTTTATCTCTGTTTTAAATAAAAATAAAATTTCATATTATCTATCTAAATTAAGGACATTGAGTTCTTTAAATAGTAAATGTGTGGAATGGGTACTAGATTTTTAAATATTATTTTCATAATAATTTTTTGTGACTATAAGAGCCTGGAATAACTAATATATGTTCCACCCCAGCTATGATTACATATTTGCAATACGTATTATGTAAAGGGATAATATTTTAGTGAGTCTGTTGTCAAAATTTTACATAATCTTATAAATACAAACATCAATTTTCGAATTGTATTCACTAGTGTATTAACATAATATTCGTATGCTCCTTCCATTTCATTTAATGATCTATAGAAACTCGCAAGTAGGTACATCATATATAGTTTGTTACAGTTTATAGAGGCATAATTTTCTATTTCGTATTTATGACATTTATTGCTTTATCAGTATTGGAAAATATCTTTCCTACAGCACACACATTCATGTTCCAAGTTGTATTCTATCGAGGAAAAGTTTTATAACTATTGGGAATACATGTCACATCAATACGTATTTTCAAACAAAGCTGAAGACTTTTGCTATATATTTATTTAATTATAACTGATATAGCTTTTCATGCGTAGAATATTTTAACCTTAATACAATGCTTACGAATGTATAGTTTCGGAGGATATGATAAAAACATTTTCAGCATCTGTTCCCTTTTAAGATTTGGCGCTATTCAATTTTCTTAATTCTCTTATGAATACAAAAACAACACAGAAATTCAATTCACAACTGGCTGAAGAAGATAAAGGGGGAATTGAATGCGGATGCCATTGTGTGAATATTTTCTGCACAAAAATATGATTGTTTAATAAATTTAGAGCTAATTTCGATCTATTTTAGGAGTTTCGAAATTCAAATATTATGGTCGCTATGAATCGATTTTTGGTCAAGAATGTATTTTATACCAGTAATGTGTGCATCGCAGCTATCTTTGTGAGAAGGAGCCAAAGTTATATAACAGCCTCATGCTGATCGGTAACGTAACGTCAGTTGACGCATAGTATTGACGTTGTTGAGTGCAAAGCAAAAAGGGGAGATGGGAAAAAAACCTGGACTCACCGATCTGATCCGAAAGATTGCTCCGGTTTCGCTGTCTTTTCAGGGTGGACTGCATTAATAATATTCTTCGTCACAGGCACAATTGCAATATTACTAACTGTCAGGGTTACGAACAGTATGGAATTACGAATTCCGAGCTATACTTAGCGTGCGTAAAAACATCAATGTTTAATCGCTTCTTACAGGCGCCACAGGTAGACTGATGATCGCGGTGCGATAAGATAGCAGAGGGGAAGGGGAGCGGGAAATGAAGAAATTATTCCATTTCGCATTGGACATTTGCATTGGTACGAAATAACTCACGTGTATAAGTACTATGTAAGTAGAAAATATCAAGACTATTCAAAAAGGCGCTAAACGCGTCAATTAAGCGTCTATAAAAGTCATTCCGTTGATCGTTATGGTCAGTAAAGTAGGAAGCGGGCCATTATGTACAAAATATCAAAACTTTTCCAATAGGCGCTAAACGCGTCAATTAAGCGTCTGTAAAAGTCATTCCGTGTATCATTATTGTCGGTAAAGTAGGAAGCAGGCAATGTATGTACAAAATATCAAGACTATTGGAATAGGCGCCAAACGCGTCAATTAAACGCCTGTAAAAGTCATTCCGTGGATCATTATTGTCGGTAAAGTAAGAAGCGGGCTATGTATGTACAAAATATCAAGACTTTTCAAATAGGCGCTAAACGCGTCAATTAAGCGTCTGTAAAAGTCATTCCGTGGATCATTATTGTCGGTAAAGTAGGAAGCGGGCTATGTATGTACAAAATATCAAGACTTTTCAAATAGGCGCTAAACGCGTCAATTAAGCGTCTGTAAAAGTCATTCCGTGGATCATTATTGTCGGTAAAGTAGGAAGCAGGCAATGTATGTACAAAATATCAAGACTATTGGAATAGGCGCCAAACGCGTCAATTAAACGCCTGTAAAAGTCATTCCGTGGATCATTATTGTCGGTAAAGTAAGAAGCGGGCTATGTATGTACAAAATATCAAGACTTTTCAAATAGGCGCTAAACGCGTCAATTAAGCGTCTGTAAAAGTCATTCCGTGGATCATTATTATCGGTAAAGTAGGAAGCGGGCTATGTATGTGCAAAATATCAAGACTTTTCAAATAGGCACTAAACGCGTCAATTAAGCGTCTGTAAAAGTCATTCCGTGGATCATTATTGTCGGTAAAGTAGGAAGCAGGCAATGTATGTACAAAATATCAAGACTATTGGAATAGGCGCCAAACGCGTCAATTAAACGCCTGTAAAAGTCATTCCGTGGATCATTATTGTCGGTAAAGTAAGAAGCGGGCTATGTATGTACAAAATATCAAGACTACTGAAATAGGCGCCAAACGCGTCAATTAAGCGTCTATAAAAGTCATTCCGTGGATCATTATTGTCGGTAAAGTAGGAAGCGGGCTATGTATGTACAAAATATCAAGACTACTGAAATAGGCGCCAAACGCGTCAATTAAGCGTCTATAAAAGTCATTCCGTGGATCATTATTGTCGGTAAAGTAGAAAGCGGGCTATGTATGTACAAAATATCAAGACTACTGAAATAGGCGCCAAACGCGTCAATTAAGCGTCTATAAAAGTCATTCCATGGATCATTATTGTCAGTAAAGTAGGAAGCGGGCTATTTGACACGATCCACATAAAAAAAATAGCTGCGCCAACTACAAACTAAAACCCACACATTCTTGAAATGTCATGACAAAAATTGACCTATAAGACGGAATAGATAAGGATCGCGTTGGATAAGGAACGTATAGTATAAGTAAAAGTAAAAGTAAAAGACATTTTAACATTCGCAATTCACCAAAAATAAACAAGCAAACCAAAAATTATAAAGCAGTCCTGCATGTAGAGTGCTTGAAAAGATTTTTGAAAATAACTTGAAGATATATTGTATTCTAATATAGAATTCTATTCTCTCAATCATATTTAAAATACAGCATTGTGTGAATTCAGAAGTTAAAGGACTATGATTCACTTTACACAAAATTTTGGCATCTACCTGCCGATTCATTTTTCAAAGTAAAGATTTTCCGTCTTTTCCAAAAAGTGTTCTGACCTCGGAGAACGAAAATAGCCTTCACAAAAGAAATATTGGAAATTGTGTCCAGAATGCTAAAATATTGCGGAGTTACCAAATAATATCTTCGATACAGGTTTCTATCCAATCAATTTACTTGTGACTGTCAAAATACAACATTTTTATTCCCGTCAGAGAATTCCTCCACCAAATCCGGTTTCGACGTCTCGCTGAATTTATTATCTGAATCTGGACGACAATGTTATTACGGTAGGCAACGATTTACCAATTTTAATGATAAAAGTTTTAGGAAAACTTTATATCTGTTATTTATTTATTTGAGTTATTCAAATTAAGTTACCTACTTGTAGAATAAATTAAAAAAATAGACAATAACTATATTATTCTTTATTTTTCATAATTATTTGAGTTAGTTGAAGAAAAATTATTTTTCTACTTTGCTAAAATAGATTCCTGTTTTACTTTAGTACTTATAAATTATGTACTTAACAATATTCTGCTATATAATTTTAAGAGTCTTAACTATTATATTATTACGAGAGTATAAAAACAATGGTAACTACGCACAAGCGAAGTCTCTAAAACAGTCCACACAAATCGAGAATAACTAGCTATTCTCGAAGAAACCATTATCACTAGAAATATGGAGAAACCAGTCGAGCATTCGTGAACCAACATTTACGTATAAAAACGACGATAAATACGCGCACCCAGAGTTGTTCACAGGCGACATTTCGGCGAATACACAGATAAAACTAAAGCGGTGATTCAGTGTGACCAAAACAAAAAATTTAACGGGCAATTTCGGTGCGGATTTTGACCAGCGATGAAGTACCAACTGACGTATGAGAAGTATTCCAAATTAATCAGAGCAATACAAACGATGTGAATCAGAATTTATAGATAAAAGAAGTGGATTTTCAGGTGACGAGTGCAAGATTTGGTGTGAATTAAGGAACAGTGCTCCGATTAAATTCGTATTTATCGACTTGTTTAGTAAATAAAACACAGCCATGATCTCGTGACAATATAAACATTTTTTTATTAATAGCATTATGTAATATGATATATCTAATACAATATTATATTATTTCCAAGTTTTACCAACTTTTTGGATGATTAATTATGTACTATATTATTAATACGCAAGCCATGGAATAGTTATCTAAAACAAAACAATTAAACTGTGATGCCGAAGGTCCTGGAAATGCTCGTTAACATATTTGCAATTGTTTTCATGAAATTGATATTTCTTTTTGTTTTGTAAAATTTCTTGTCATAAAATATTTGCGCATCGCATACAAATACGGAAACATTATTATAATATTAATACTTCACACTTATCGTGCTTTTTACAGGACCCGATCTGCCATACATATATAAAAAAACGTTCTTAAAATTATTCAAAAGCCCATTATGGCACCATTTTATTAAAAAAAATAATTAATAGATACTTCGTTTTAACCACACGATGTTTTTGTTTTAACAACAAAATTTAAGTGTAGTTAAAACAACGTTATTATATAAAACCGGAACTAATTATTTTATATATAAATTAGCTATAACCCGTCAAAGGGTCGTTGTTTTATTATTTATTTTAAAGGCTGTGAGAACAGCGCTGTGTAGAGTAGCGTTGTCTTGTTAACATTAGTGATGGACATTATTAAATAGAGAAATATGCTTTTTTGCTTCTTATTCATTATTTTATTATATTAAACCTCAATATTATTTGAGCCATTCTGTAGCGTTAGTAGTGATGAACATTGATGCATAGAGAATTATATATTTTTATAAATGATTCATTAAACTGAAATATAAAATATAATTCAGATTCAAAGTTTTCATTTTATTTAATAACAATTTTGAGATCACGCTTGTTTTGAAAACGGAATGATGTCAATTATCGGATAGGAAGTTACGGACGAATATTCGAAATTATTATTATTAGAAATTACGATATACGTGCAGTAGTGGACTTAAGTGTGGACACTTTTTTTTAATATCTTGTATGCTATATTCATCCATTTTAAAATCAATTTTGGGTTTAACTGTGATTATATTAGCTAATTAATTTTAAAACTTATTGTACTGTTATATTTTGTTTTCATTAACATATTTTTTGTAATAAAATTACATAAATACTGAATAAAATAACAATATGCTAAAATTATCTCAAAATAACATATTATTTATTAATAACAAATATATTGCGAAATATTTCAAATTCTCATTAAACGTCGATATTTCTTCAAAAACCTTTTGATTTAAGTTGCCCAATCTTTCGAGGCACGGAGTTCACCAGACATTGTAAATCTTCAGGTGTGATGACATGAAACCATGCTCGTATAATTAATTCCTTCAATTATTCTCTTTTACTGCTGGTTGCGACCTGAAATCAATATTTTCAGTCATGACTGGAAACTTTTCTCAGGATTAATCCTTGTCCAAGGAAGAGTATCAATATGGTGGTCCTATTACCATTTCATTCTCATTTTTGTTGAGTGACTTTGGGCTTTGTCCTGCTGGAAGATGCATGTACCACGGTCATCCTGGAACAAATCATTGATTCTAGGGAATAATTTTGGCTCCAGAATCAGTTCTTGGTATATTTTAGTCGTAATTAATCCTTCTACCACTCCCAGGAATCCAAAACCATCTCCTTTCATGCAAACCCATCCCGTTACAATCACAAAATGTTTCACTGTCGCAGTGGTATAATATTTTTGCCATAAAGATGAAGAAAAAATTTGATTCCAAATTCCAAAAATGTAAATTTTGGTTTAATCACTCCATATTGCTTTCTTCCAGTCTTCTGCGGTTCACTCCTTATGTGTTTCAACAATTTTCGTCTTTGTTTTATGTTAAGTTATGGCTTTTTCGAGGTAATCTTACTCTTAATTCATTCCAGAATAATTTCTTCCTAATTTTTCTATCAGCAAAGTCCAGCAGCTTTAAAGACTGTATTAATATCTTTCGATGTTTGACGAAAGTCTTGCAGAGCAAGTTTAAAAATTCTTCTTTTCTATCTTGTGGCGTAACATTTGTCTTTGGCCCGATTTTGGGGCAGTTATTGGACTTTTGGTCTCCTTGTAGCGTTGGCAAATCATTCTTTCTCCGGATTTAGTATTTCCTCCACCCAATATTTTTGCGATTTTTTTTAATGTGTAGCTTTTTTACCGTACCGACAGTACCGACAGACGTAGCCAACACAAGCACTTTGTTTTGTACTCCGCGACAAACATTATTCTAAAGTTTTCAAAATAAACCTACGTTATATCGTGAGTATTTATTCTACATCCTGTATCTCCGCCTATCCTGCACGTGCTTTACGCACTTGTTGCATAAATACAGTACATACTTATTACACACATACAGTAAACGCGGACACAACATCATATATTAGAATGCACTTACGTCACGTGTCAAACGATACTACGTATCTTACGGATGGACTATCTCTCTCAGCATCTTAGAACACATCTCACACAAACCATCATCCGCTAAAAATTATATTTAACAACTACACATATAAAGTGTAAAATGTTTGCCGCTACACAGATATATTGCAGTGAGGCTAGATTTAGTAAGTATTTACGAATAAAATAAATATCTTACATCGAAAATATATTAAAACTAATAACTTGTCCTTGGATCGTTTTATCTTATTACGTAAATGGGTCGTAATTTACATAAATACGTATTTACAAAAAAATCAAAAATATCAGAACCCCAATTTTCACATTTCTGACAAAAGAAATGGAATCATTTTTTTTTCTACCTTTAGAACAAAAAGTTGCACTGCAATTCCGTCGAGTTCAGACATTGTATAAAAACATAAACGTCAAGTTTAGATAATGGAGGTTGTGTAGGAATACGGAGATTCACATTAAAAATATTGGCATTTCAATAAAATGTAAAAATTGCATACAGAAATTGCGAAGCGAAGCATAAAATGTTTCTGGCAGAATATATTTGCTGATGGCATGAACGCAGCGAGACATCACTAACATGATAGCTGACGTTTGGCCAATTTTGTTGCAACAAAGGCTTTGTATTCGATAAAAGAAAAAAGAATAAACTACTAAATTGAATTTGAAATGAAAACTATTTCGTTTTCTTTCGTTATTATGTAGCTCACAAGAAATAATATTGAAAATTGATTTGGATATCAATTGAATTATATTTAATCATGAATAATAATTCATTCAACTCCTAACTGACTCACTAACCATCGTATGTAGAGCCGATAGACAAACTCACTTTTCTGTTCCGGTAGACCACTTTGTCTTGATTTGCTTTCATAGAGTTTTTCATGCTTTTCATGTAATATTTGGATTTTCTGATCACGCCAGGTCTTTCACGCTATTTTTCCATCTAAATATCTAACCTTCAATACTCGTCTCATATCTCTTCTTACTCCGTATGATCAAATGATCTCAGCTATATTTTCTTTATTCTGTCACTGCGCTACAGTCAGCATTACATTTACTCTTAATATGTTCATTTTCCACGTGCATTTCCTCACGTGCGCCTAAGGAACCGCATTTCCATCACTTTCAGTCTAATTCCATTATTTACTTGCCAAATCCAAGTTTTACTCTTCAACTTCTATCATAAAAATATTGTTAGTAAAGAAGTGTTTCGATTATCTTTTGATATTTTTTAATCCTACAACCTTTAAGGCGATTATTTGGCAATTGAAGGGAAATTCAACACTTTTTCTCATTGTTTATTCTTACAATTTAAGGCAATAGCAAATTTAAAATCAAAAATTAATATTATATTTTTTTTGTTTTTTTTTTTATTTTAAAACGATAATATCAAACACTCAAAGTTAATATATGGTCAACTGCGTAAAAAAAGTTGCAAAAATCATACAAAAAAAAAATTTTGGTACATAAATTGTTAAAAATTAACAGACATTTTTGAGATATTTTTTCATTAAATAAAGATTGTATACTTTGTTATATTTTTTGAAAAAATTACACTTGTCATAAGTCTATAGAGTTATGTAAACCCGACAAACAGGTGCAATTTTCTTCAATTCTGAAATATGGTTAGTTTGGTAATGTATTAATAAATTTATAATTTAGTTACTGTGGTATTAGAAAGATATACCTATGAAACCTGATGAACAAATATGATATAAAATGTAAGAGAAGCAACGAAAAAAAGTGCTGAATTTCGCTCGCATTACCTTACGATGGCCTTTAGTATAATTATTATTTTAGCGGCCTTCTATTCGCACGGAATTTGACACAAAAGAGACGTTTATCAAGATCAGATAAGGTCGCTCTTACGTTAGGGCTGACAGACCAAGGTCTTGTAGGGCGTACATGAGCCCCATTGTATGCATGTCGATCACTCAGCCTGCCTGCCAACCTTGTCGCCCTTTAGAGTATCCCTTCAACTGTTTGCTATATTTTATACAAGGACTACCAAAGATTCTCTTTTAGTTACAATATCACCATATTATGACTGAAGCTCTATATTGGTGTAAAATTTGTCACCATTATATCGTGACTCTTGGTTTTTCAAGACATCACAATAACTCTCCCGCGCACGCATTTGTCATAGCTTTTATACATAAATGTTAGTTTCGCGAATTTTCGACCTGTTTCTCTATATTTCTATGTTTTATGGTTTCTTCGAGAATAGTTCAGTTGACTCTAGATTCATGTGAAATGTTAGAGACTTAGATAATGTGATAATAAAAACCATTGTTTTAAATTCTCGTGACAATATTGTGATTTGTGCATGCAACAAGCAAAGATCAATTGGCATTAATAACTATAAAATGAAAAAAATGTTTTAAGAAAAAAGAAGAAAAAAAAAAGAAAGAAGAAAGAAAATGTCTTTCAAACGAAATATATAAGTAAGTATATAACATGTGAACATGTGAAAGAGTTTAATTCACTTTAGAAAATACCCTTTTACTTCAGACCATAACATTGCTTGGAAAAACGCTGACTTAATATATTTTCTTTTATAATACAAAACATACAATAGTGCTATGAAAAGTCATTTACATTACGTAATGGAATTTTAAAAAGATAATTACATTATTTATGATTTTTATGTTGTATATGTTTAGGGCAAATCATTTATTTTTAAATATCTTACTATTAAATTATTTAGCCAATTGTGATAAGTTATACCACACAAGTGAGCCGTGATTTTATTAATTAAAATTCTTAAGCGTATTACTTACACTTACAAATTATTTAACTTATTTCTCTTTTTGTCTTTTTGACATCCGGCCTCTTATCAGATGGATTGCATTTAAATCAATTTTGTTTTTCAGGTAAAAGGATAACTAACGATTGCCAGATATATTACATAATATTTCTAAGTATAATTAACATGATCAAAGCTATTTTGCGAGATGGTCAATGATCCATGCAATATAAACTAATGAAAAGAAAATAATTATTTCAAGATTGTAATAAATTTTACAATTTATTCACGAATTAATTAAATACCTGCTTAGAAAAGCCAGGCGCTATCTTTTCTTAGTTATTAAACATTCAGTGACCTTTTTATTCCTAAAAATCTATTTAAAATTACTATTTTCTTTCCAGCTTTTTTCATGTAATTTTTCTTTGAAATAATCCTGCTGGTCGGTTGCACGAGCAATAATCTACTTTTATTACTGAATAGATTATGAACTCCTTTTAAAACCACTATTTCAAATATATGACATTCACTTTATATCGGACAATTGGTGATTCTTTAGAATATATAATTTCTTGTTAATATAATTAGTGTAAACCAGATCAGCGCGAAAACTTTTGTATCCTCTATGTGCTAGAGCGCAAATCTGCGCTCCCTAGACACGTATGCAAAGTCGTCCTATTTTACCTGCGTTTATGGGGTTTTAAAGCATATTATTGATTGTATCTCAAGTTTTTGAATGAATAAACGAGTTCTATTTGTCAAGTAACCTCATTTGCCGCGCAAACCGTACAAAAAATCATTCCAAATGTCGTCTTCGAACCGCGCATTAAATGTGTTATAATATCTGTCAAAAAAGTGTTTTTTTTTAAATAAAAAAGTGTTAAATTTAAGTATTTACTCCCTTTATATTATTAACTCGTGGCGTCTGCTTGTCTGATGAAAAAACTTTGGATCGATTTTTAACCCTTTTCCCGTGATCCAATCGAGCTGAAACTTTATAAGTAGACTCGTGGCGACGATCAAGAAGATCTATCAAATTTTCGTTAAAAAAAAAATTATAGTATAATTTTGGATTTTAAAATTTTTAATGGTTTTTTCATACAAGTTGTATGGAGATTCCGACACATATGATAGACATGAAACCAGAAAATAGAAAGGGAGTATTGTAAAAGCTTTTTGTGGGTTACTTTTTTTTATATTCTTTGATATATTTAAAACGAAAATATTGAAATACAATATCTTTAGTATTATTGCTTCCATGGTTTTATTCGATAAACATGTGCGTATAATTGGCAGTAAATATCGTTTCTTATTTTCATAATTAATGAATAAGTAATCAGTGTACAGGTAATTATTGAAATATAAGTAATTATTGAAGTCTGTATATTGAGAAACCATAAAATAAAATAAAATGCAATTTCTTAGCAATTTTTGTTGATTTTTACATGAATATAACCATCACAAAAAAGTGTCAAAAAAACAGTAATCGTGCGCGAAATTGCGCGGCAGACAGGTTACATTCCGCGTTAGGTACAGCCTGCATTCGACCGGTTAAAAATAATGTATTAATAAAAAAATTATCTTATATTATTTATTCATTTTAATTCAAATCCTGTTTCGAAGAGATGTTTAAATATATTAACTTTTTAAAAGGGTTTTGCGGGAAAACAACAACACTACATATAACTTTAATATATCTAAAAATATCAAGCATAAATGATATCATGTTTAATTTTTTTATGTATTAGAATGGAATTTCCGATCAAATTATATTTTACCCAAATAGTGGCGTGAGTTGTATGAAATAATATTATTACATTGCGCCTAGAAACAGCAGTCAGTGACGGCTGGCTCCCGCGTCAGATTGAAACGGATAAAGTGATATTATTCCCACACTCGGTACATACTGCACAGTGGCGGCTGATGCTTGAAAAGCGTACTTCGAAAAACGAAAAAAAAACCTTGTATACTATCTGTTTGAACACGGATTGGAGAAGTTATTGGGAAACGAATTTGGTACAGGTTTATGGTGACGTCAATAGGCAATGAAAGGAAGCACTTGTTCTTCTGATTCATTATGTTACTGAACTAAAGGATTGACTAATTAATATTAACACTTTTCCTAATTTAATTCAAATAGAATATATAACCTGACAAAATTTATACACAATCCAGTATTGGATATTTTTCACATAAATCATCCCCTTCAGATGAAATCCCATAACTTACCCTCACCCTTCCCTTCACCGTAACATACTTGAATTGTTTATCTTTTTCAATTTTAGTACACAAACAATCCTGAAGAAGAAAACGTTGTTCTCGAAACATGTAGTTTTTATATCTAATAAAGTGGAGAAAACATAGTGATTTGTGTTTTATTTTAATAAATTAATATTTTCTTGTACCCTATAAAAAGAACAAGTTGATAAGATTATATAAAATTTTCCTATGATACTTCACGTATTTTAACGATTTGCACTATTTTCCGATCATAAGGAGCACAAAATACGAGACCGTTTCGCAAGCTGTGTTAATTTTCACAAAACAAGGGTAGTGCCATCATCATTAAATTTCTTTTTAAATAAATATAAAGTACATTAATCGTGTATTCATTAAACAAGCATGACCAGTGAAGTTTTTTAGCAACTCGTAAACAATAAGAAGTGAAAAATTAAACAAATTATTTAAATAATAAAATATAATTACGAAATATCAAATAAAAATTACCATAAAATATTATTACATGATAATCAGCCTTTCTATTCACCAGATTTTCTATTCACTACAATACAAGGCCCTGTTAAAAGCCGCAACAACCGTAGAACGTGTATGAGAAGATGTATGAATGTGGCCGAAGCAAAAGTGGTGTACCAGGATAGAAGAGTGTGGCGTTCAATCCTCTCTGCCTACCCTTGCGGAGAAACAGCGTGATGGTTAGTTAGTTAGTTAGTTACAAGATGAAGGAATTTTTTTTTCAATTTTTCTGTCCATTTTTATTTGCTGTCATGAATCCTCTGAGCGATGTGACCTACCCTTAGTCATTTTACTGTCTTAACATATTGGATTTAATTCTACACCAAAAATAATTATAATTTCGTTCAATTCACGAGTATTTTGACATTTCAGTTGGAAGTCAAAGTAATATGACACGTCATTTTTCGATTATCATAATAGATTAAATGATTTAAAAAGTGTTGCAGAAATATGTAGGTATTTTAAATTTCAGACAGAAAATAATAAAAAGTCAACTCACACACACGAGCATTTTGACATATACAGTTGATCGTTTAGCTGTCATCGGGCGTTTCCGTATATGTCAATTTTTGGCGCATCGACAATAAATATATCGTCTTTCATAATGCGCTTATCATTTTTTTACTTTTTTAGTTTAAAATTATAAAATATTTAAGTTTACATTTCAAGAGACGAGCGCCTAATCGGAGCCACCACTGGACCAGTAGATACCCTTCACAACTTGCATGAACAAATGTTGTCACAGAGTATAGTTCTCGTTTAGCCTCAATTTCCCCTCTTCCGGTCTCCCCGACAAGTAAACACATGCAACTCAACATGAACACGAACCATTTTCCCTTCTCACATTTCCGGTTTCTCATTTATGCGAATGAAATGACCAATTTGAATCTCACCCAAAAATCTCACTCGTTCATTTTTGTCTCATCTGCACATGGTTTGCTAGGAAAAATTTGCTAGTTAGTTTTCTGGTATCGTATTAAGGATTATCATATATTTTGGGGACTCAATTTATATTGTTTAATCAACAAAGCTAACGATTCAATGACGTGCATGATCGCTGACACGCTCATATCTCAACCACCAAAATTACCAAATTTGGACAATTTACTAAAATATTCACTCTGCGGACGCAACTGTATCTAAAAACGAAAATAATTACAGGATACGTTTTGTATCCTTACAGGAAAAGCCTGTCATTTTTACGAGGTTGAAAATGAAATAAATAAAAATTCATTAATGTGTATGGCAGCGTTTTTCGTTTGTAAATTTGTAAAAGTTCATTATGTGAAAATTAAATACGACCTCTGGCGCTCGATTCAAATATAAGGTATAAAACTGGGTTAACTGTAAATAAAAATTATATCATAATTATTACTTTAACTTGTATTCAAAACTTTACCTACGAAGATGTTTGAATATAACATTTTATAAACTAGATATTCTTCCATTTAAGAGCATACCTAAAACACCTTTTAATAACCAAAATCGAATTACAAAGTTTTGATTTTTCTGGCCTTTATGCGATGATTTACTATTTAATTAATATTTAATCTCGCAATTTAAAATGTCTTAAATTTATCAGGTCACCATTTTTCATTATTTAGTTGAACGTTGCTTTTTCTGAAATAGATCATCTTCCATAAGAATGAAACGAAATATGAAACGATACATAAAATACTGCTGTTATGCTATTCTAAATCATCACATATACTAAACCAGTATTGCAATAGTAAAATTTTTGTTTGATATATTAATTATAATAGAGATACAAACACGGAATACGTGTCGTATCAATATTCCAACTTGTGCTATAATATAACTTGCTGGTATGCTGGAATAGGACTCAAATTACCGAACACTAGATCACTAGATGAGAGTCATAACCACTATACCAACAAGTATTGTACTAAGTTGATTTATTATTTTTATAAATCATTATATCTATAGATTTTTTTATAAATTTACAATTTAAATAATGTGGGCATATCCACATTACAGAAGATTTTGGTCATTTTTCTCAATAGAAGGGTATATTAATAATCAATTTCTTATTACATTTTTTATTTCACACACAAAAAACATCAGGGTTGTACATATTAACAAATCAATTAGAAAGACATACAGATAAATCAAATTCACGAAAAAATATTTGGCTGCTACCGGGATTCGAACCAGGGATCTCCTCCTTTCCGGGACAGGCGCGTTCTCTAATTACGCTATAGAGGCCTTGTATTTCCGTGAATATTCCTTATCTGTAAGTCTCATTTATTAATTGATTAATATTTATTCTCCATTTTTAGAGCCATCCACGTTTTCTGGTACGGTAGGTACAAATTACTTTGCATTTCTGCCGCTAGAGGACGCCAGAATTAACCGTTTAATTCATTTCATATTTTTGGACACATTCGATACAACGCACATATGTACATTATATTCAAAGGAGGAGATCCGTGGTTCGAATTCCGGTAGCAACCAAATATTTTTTCGTGGATTTGATTTTTCTGTATGTCTTTCTAATTGATGAATTAATTTGGTTTTAAATTTCACAGAACTTCACAATAAAAGTGTGTTCTTGAATATTATAATTTATGTATATTTAATGGTTATATTTTATAACAGTTATAGTATTTCATTAACAGTATGTAGGTTTTTATGTGACTTTATCGAGTTTACATGTAGTCAAATTTAACTCACTGATTGAAATACATGCGGTGGTTTCGTTCGCCACAAATTCTCTTTTACCCGTGGAAAGCTTTAAACAAATTACCTTCGCTTGGCGGAAAGCCTTTTGTACTGGCCAGGTGCAAGTTTCAACAAAAAGTTGACGGGGGAGTTTACCCCGTTCACTGCCTTCATTAATGCTAAAGACCTGTTTTAGTTTTCTCTGAACATTTTGTCGCCGAATAGCAATTTAAAAGCAATTGCTTAATTGCTTTTGTATCTTCCAAATATTCGCGTCTAATTTTGAACACCTTTATCGAAAAATGATTGCTTGAATTTTTAAAGCTCTTTTAGTAGAATTACCATTTAATATCTCAATCAAATTTAGCATTTTCTTTTGAAATGCGCATAAATATAATTATTTTAGAAAAGGTTTTTTAAACAGCCTTACTTACTCTAACAGGAAATTCGTTATTTGGATATATTTCATAGTTAAAATATTATGTTTGTAAGATATAGATTACTTGGTTTTATTTATGTATACTAATCAAAAGCAATCATTTTGTTTGGTAATATTATAATACATATATGTTAAATAAATCATATTTGCTAGATATTGTAGACAAATATATACTCAGTTAGCAATCTATATCTGATTTATTAGTATTGTATATTAATTAGCATCCATTAGCCTCTAATGTGAATCATAGTGCCCAACTACGTAATACCATATTGTATCGTATTAAAACTGCAATATATTTCAAGTAAATTTTTATACATTAATAATTTTTAAAAACTAACTTAGATAGGTATACATATATTACAGCTTAATAATAAAACATATTTTATGAATTGAACACAATTAAGAATTACTCAATTAAATTAACATTTATTAAAACAAAGCTTTTTAAATACTTTAAACGCGTTTTAACTTAAAAAAAACGAAAAGATTTTGTGTGGGAAGTATAAAGATACTTCCCACACAAAATCTTTTCGTTTTTCGAAAGAAATGCTAATGTTGAGATTTTATTTATTTATTTAATAATCAACGCCCTAATGGACTTTTACAGTACAAGAAAATTACAAGAAATTTTATGTACCTAACATAAAACACGTTTTAAAGTAAATATTTTAAAAATAATCATAGAAATAAAACATATTTAAGAGAAACGATCAATATAAAATGTAAAAATGTAAATTTAGCAATATAAAACAATATAAAATGAACAATATATAAATACAAGAATATTAAATATATTAACAATAGAAATGAACAATATATATAAACAATGATTAATTAGTACACAAGCAAACAGTAATAATTAAGTATATTATAACGAAATATAGTAGTTGAAAATCAAAACCTACCTAACATTTTTCGGCAAATCAAGGAAAACAGCTTCACATCTTTTTTTATCTTGAATATTCTCATTTTTAACAAGGAATAATTTCAAATTGATACTTAATTAATTAATTATTACATAACTAATATTTTAAATATACAAATGAGCTTAGAGAATATGCAGAAATTCAAATTAAAAAAATGGTGTTCGGTTATATTTTGATACTCAACAACTCATATATAAAAAAAGGATAGCTGCAGTAAATAATTGAACGGCGCATTGACTGAAATAGTTTATTATGGAAATTTGTCAACCCAGGGTCGAAGACTAAAGGTAAATTATTGATATAATAAGTACCAAAACAGATAAACTTATTGTAATAAAGCTTGTAACTGGCAGAAAATAAACTAAATTAGATTGAATTTGGTGGAAACGTGTTTGTAGCAAATCTTTTATGATAGAATAAAAAATTAAAAATTAAAGAATTTAAGTAATGAATATGATTTAAAATGCTGCACATGGATGGTTTAATCATGTTGAATGAATTCGACCTTGAACAACGTAAGTTTGGATGACTAGTTTAAAATAATTAAATAGAAGACTTTACCAGGTAAACAAAATAATAGAAGAACTTATTGAACACTGGTCACATTAGAATCCTCAGCAATCGACTTGCGTGAGAAGAAGAAAGAATGTGAAGAAAGCAAGAATCGTGTATTAAGACAAGAGTGTAGCTCCTTTCCTGATAATTATTTTATTTCTGCACACAATATTATATTTAAAAATTAATGATTATATTATTTGTATATTATCTACTTCCTTTATATGAGTAATTCCACCAACATGTTTCAGTAAAACCTTAACATCGTCGGGGTGTTGTTGACGATGTCATGTAAAAGAATATAT
The DNA here is from genome assembly GCA_016648135.1 of Agrypnia vestita. Lineage (NCBI taxonomy): Eukaryota > Metazoa > Arthropoda > Insecta > Trichoptera > Phryganeidae > Agrypnia > Agrypnia vestita. Next base: position 5,446 of record JADDOH010005235.1, on the reverse strand, counting down.
ACAAATAATATAATCAATAATTTTTAAAAATGTCTATCTACAATGTTGCTGAAATAATTGAAAAAACAATATTATATTGTCAAGTTGATAATAATGTCGATGTAACAAGTTATGTTGTTAAATTAATAACAATTATATTGCTAAGTTGATAAGAAAACCTTTTCCAATTATTTGTTTTCTATCTCGACACGCCATTATCCCGGATACAGATACTCTGCTTAAGTAATTTCATTATCATCACGTCCGAGTCTCGCGACGGGCGATTGTAATAAGCAACACAATTCTGTCGGAAAATATTCAATTCTAATTCTCTAGGCGCATCACATTATTATTTTCACAAGGACAGGCAGCTGTCTAGATTACTTCCCGGCTCACAAAAGTGCTCCTGGAAATTATTGAAAATTTAAACTAGATTTTCATAATACAATAATATAAAAAATCGGATAATATTATTAATGCATATAACATTATCGTAGCGTCTGCTTGCTTGTCTGTCGAAAAAAATTTGGATCGATTTTTAACCCTTTTCCCGTGATTCAATCGAGCTGAAACTTTGCAGACAGACTCATGGAAATAATAAAAATGATCTAACAATTTTTTGTTTTAAAAAAATTAATAATTATAGTATAATTTTGGATTTATCGAAATTGTTTATTACTCGCTTTCGTAGCGTTGCCCGACTCGAGCCCAACGCGTAGGTTTACCGCCAAACCTGTTTCCACTAGTAAATGAGAAAGGGAGTATAATAAAAACTTGGTTATGATTTAGTTTATTTTTATATTTAATACGCCTATATTCACACACATATATAAGTTATCATTAAATAATATAAATTTCCCATTGATCTTTTTGTTGCCATGCCCAGTTCTTATAGGAGCGTACGTAAGCCGCTCAGTATATTTTCTGCCATTGATTTGGTCTCCAGTATCTTTATGGTTTTGAGTGAAATAGGCTTGGGCATCTCATATTACCGAATTTAATGATGTAAATGCAACTTCGTTTGTGAAGTGTTGGGGAAGTTTTTGGAACATTTGTAGTTCCACCACGAATTTTCCCCCCACCCTCCCCTCATTCGTTAATGATATTATAAACTAGCATAACCGGTAACTACTAGTAATAATTTCGCCACTAGTTACGTATCTTACCCCGTCAAAATCCAACTTTTCCGAAATCCATTTCTTTTTTCAGCCATTTACACCATGGAATAAAAAATCAAAACAAAATCCATTTCTCGACCCGTTTCTATGTTTTTTCCTGTCTATAAAACTCAATGTCTGTCTGTTCTGTATACAAATCTTCACCGTGTGACCGAACTGACCCAAATTTTTCATACCTATTTTTTAGGACCCGGCGGAAAAAATGCCGTATTCCCTTTTCCCTCTTTACCCCAACCCTCCCGCCGATATATTTTCTACACAAATCTATACCGTTTGACATATCTGACCCAAATTTTATATACTTCTTCTTTAGGGCCACGTTTTCTCCCTCCCCTATATATTCTGCAGGGGCGTGCAGTGAGAATAAGAGGCATGACTTTTATTTAAGCATATAATAAATCTAAATTGAATATTAATCTGGCAGAATACTATGAAATATTAAAATCTGAATAATATGCTAAATATTATGATAGGAATATTACTTAATACATCTCTTATTTCAGTTTCCTTTCATTCTATTCTGTATAAAAATCAATACTCTTCGACAAATTTGACCCAAGTTTTGCATATATATTCATTAAAACCCAGAGGAACACATAGGCTAAATTTTCTCCCTCCTCTTTTATCCCACCCTCTCTTTTCGATATATTCTCTCCACAAATCTATACCGTTTGACAGATCTGACCGAAATTTCGCATTTATTCTTAAGAACCCCGGAGAAAATATAGATGTCATCTCCTATATGACACTTTGGTTATAAATTGTGGAGACATGAATTAAAATAATAATTACACCTGGATTTTGATGTTTAGTTAATAAAAAAGCTAAATAAATTCCACCGCTATTCAAACTAGAAAATTTTTAGGCGCACTTTCATATTTGTTGAGCAAAAGTCTATTCATTTGTTTTATTTCCAACGGAAAAAAATTCTATAGCTTTTCGAGGTACGGACCAACTCAATAAAGTGACGTTTTTGAGAGAAATTTTTGACGTAAAATCTGATCAATAAACCCAAAAAAAATTATCAAAAAAATTTCTTCTGAATTTACAAATAATATTGTTTCAAAAAAGTTAAATATAACTAATAGAAAATATATTTAATCAAGGATTCAGTAAACTTGTATTTTTTCTAAAATAGTACAGTAATTTTATGCGTGAATATAGGTCGGTGTTTAAATTACTAAGCATAAATATGATTATCCAGGGTTGATAATTGTTTGTTTCTCACACGCACTATTATACTAATATTTAACAGGTTGTTTTTTTACTAAAAATGTTGAATTATTTGGTTAACTCAGCGCCATGCTTGACATTTTTGTTTCAAATATAATTTCAAATTAAATTTCATAAACTTTCAAAATGAAATGACAAAATGGTTGTACGTCCTCTCATATGCCGGTTGAATTCCAGACCTTGCAATTTGCCTGTCATGGATATTTTCGATTCCTAGAAATGAAGTTGACAGATATTTTTGAGACAATTTATGATTCAATCCAATCAATCCGCATGTCAAAATTAAGTGGCGTGGAAAAAAATCGCTATAAGTATTGAACACATAGAAATAAAGATCAAAATTGTCTGCACAATAGCCTCTTTTATTTGTTCGTCGTTTAAAATATTTTATTTATGTTTTTGGAAAAAAGGTCAATGATCTACCTCATGAAATGCATAATGGCATGAATTATGTATTAACTTAACCACGGCTGTCCAAAATGTAAAAAAGTAGCCACTTGGCAGGAATATCCATTAATTTCTACGGCATTTCGAATTCATAATTTAAACACTTTTCTACCTGTAAAGTATAGGTGGACTAGCTCTGTTATATCCTTTATATATAAGTTAAGCCAAGAAAAAAAATTATTCTTTAATATTTAAAGCATTAATTTTGTGGTCATGCATTTTAACAAAATGTAAGTTATGTTAGTATATAACTACACACGGAGATTTTTAATTTACCGGTTTCAATATGTAACCGTCTTTTTGTCAAGACAACTACTACACTAGCATGTAAATGTGATTACACACTACGACCAAAGTATTATTTACACACTCACATTTTCCCAAAATATTTCTCACATGCGTGTTAATCTAACCGAAGGCTAACATGCACTTAAGCATGTATAAATAATACTATTGTTGAGGTATGTAGTTGTATTTACATGCTAGTATAGTGAATGTCCAGATGAAAAGACGGTTATGTCTCGAAAGCGATAGTCTAAAAATCTCCACAACTGGAAATTATTCTGGTTATGACTTAAACTAACGAAATCCTGTAGGAGTCCAACAATGGAGGATGCGTTGCATCTGGCTAAGAGATCCTGGCAACAGCTATATTCTTCCGCATGTGGAATACTGGATCCTGAAGCAGACTTCAATAGCGACCTAAAGAGAAATCCACTGGTCCCTGGTGGAATAGTTTAAAGAAAGCCTCTTCAAAAATGAATGCAAACTGGGAGATGAAGAAAGAAAACAATAAAAACAAACAAGTTTAAACTTAACTATGCTACTTATTCGATACTTCAGAATTTTATTCGCAATTCACACACTTTTATTATCAATTTATACACTTTCACTAAGCTGGCTCTCCTATTTTAATGGCCTTTAAAGTCGGAAACAGATTTAACTTTAACATCCGTACGTGGTTGTGATTTTTGCTCGTGCTAGCGAAAAGTTTGCTGTCCAACAATGCATCAGCTGAAAATCTCAATAGACTTGCTTTTACGAAAAACATTTTTTTTTTAATTTTCATTGTCGTTTAATTTACAATTGTAGTTTAATTTTCGCAAAGTAAACGTTTGATGTATAAACCTGACAGTAATATAAAGATACTTCCTTGCATTACATTAAAAAATGGCACATTTACTTATCAATGAAAGATGTGTGGTGTAAAATTTGTAATATCTTCAGTTAATATATTCTTGCATAATTAATGTTAGTTAAATTCAGCTAAATATATTTTATGGTTATGGACAATTACTTAAAACATATAATGTAACATACAATTAATTTGAAAAGTACGCATTTTCTTTACACATATTTAAAAGAAAATCTTTCTAAACTTTCGCTATATTTTAAGAAGAGAGATTTCCTGTAAACAATTTGAAGTCGCAAAAAAAGCAATCTATTCTTAGTATCCTACAGAACTATTTTGCTGAATAATCGTTGTACGGTATTATAGTTTACCTTCTGTTGAAGATAATTTATAACTCCAACATTCATTTACATGCTCGTAAGTCATATTTTTTAACATCGATTACCCAAATACCACACAGTGCCAACCACAGTTACATATCTTCTACACAATTCCTTACCGACAAACTTCTGAAATATTGAATTGATTAATACGTCCGCTGAGTTTCATTTCTATTTTTCGTTATTAACCTTCTTTTCAAATGTTAATAGTAATTTGAATAGCGTAGTCAATAATCAACGTAAACATACATGCACATCCTATCTTCGATAAACAATCAATTTACAAGAACAAAAACTTTGATGTGGTATTACAACCGACGAATCCAAGTTAACTGGGTAGACAATATTATATTCTTTAAAAACAAACATAAATCTTGAACGCCAGCACCTGAGTAAATTTAAGGAATTGTTACGTTTGAACTAAATTAAAAGTCAATTCCTATTTAAATCTCAAATACTTGTATACGTAATATAATATAAATTAATATTCTAACTATCTTCTAACTTGCAACCATTCAAACTCATAAATTATTAAAAACACGCAAACTTCAAGAACATTTTACCAACAATATATTAAAAAATAGTGGGTTATCTAAATAACGGTTGTGTTTTGCCTGGGGACGCAATTTTACAGTTTAATGTGATTTTTTAATGGCCAATTGTGCTGTCTATTTTACAATTATTACTTTGAAATAGTGGCATTGGACACTACAAGAATAAAATAAAAATTAAATTATTAAAACAGCGCACACAATTTCAATGACTTTTATTTAAAGTGAATATATATTACAAAAGTTTATGTATAATATTTTTAAAGAGATTAAATATACAAAATAGAAGGTTTTTGAAACAAATAGATACTTTTTTAATATTAGGTCCTTACATATGAAATTGGCGTTTTGCCGTACTGGCAAATTTCATCTCAAATATCTTCTCTTTGGTTAGGAATTACAAATCCAAATTTATACAGCTAATTTACTCATGTATTTGTGTTTTGAAAATTTTAATTCATTTGTTTTTTCCTCAATTGTTTTTTTCTTTGTGTCACTCAGTTTACAAAATGAAAAACTTGAAATATCGCGTTATTTACGAGTACG